>JAOVVI020001364.1:0-24728 GCA_028571085.2 Nepenthes alata
CGGATGTTATGCGCGTTCTCGGATAACGAAGTTTCTATTGTTGCTGTATTCTTCGCGCCACAAAATGTTCTCGGACTCCTCGTAGGCATCCCCGGACGCTAACATCCTGGGCCTCTCGGGTCAAGTACTACCCTTTTTCCCATCAGATTGGGGACTCCGGGTACTAGTCCCAACACCTGTACTAGGCAGATAATGAGATAATGGAGCGCGAAACTGTGACTTCTTATTCATGTTTTTGCATAAGCAAATGTTAGAAAATCAATGATTTGAATTAATTTAGGAGGGAGTGTTTTTCATGGGCAACGGAATAAAATTTCCCAACACTAGAAGGTAGCTAAGTTAACTATATTGGGGGATTAGGTTTCCCATGGTAGTTTGTTTTAAGTTGAAAAAATGATGTTTTTCATAATGTAAGGTAAGGCCAAGTTTAACTGACTAAAAAGAGGTCTGAGCCACTGTGCTTGTAGTATGGATGAAATATATATGTTGCAATTTATTTATTCTTTTCACTCTACCTTTAAAAGGCTGGAAAGGCCATCTGCCACTGCTAATCCAGATTCTCCCCACTTCAGCACTGTTTCAACCACTCTAGCTGTCGCTTCCAATAGCTGCATTATTGTTAGATAGATGAAACAAAATTTCATCAACTTTAAATAAATGTCCATCACCCTTGCATAATAGAGGGATCATATAACTCGATGTAACAGCATAGCAGAAACACAATGTCACTGGTAATCACCTTCAAAACTTATTATAGTAGACTAATCATATATCTCTAGTCCATGGATGAAAAAACTGGTATCCTTGCATAATAGAGGGGTCAATTAACTCAATGTAACAGCATAGAAGAAACACAACGTGGCTGGTAATCACCTTCAGAACTTATTAGAGTAATTGTATATCGCCAGTCCATGGATGATAAAAACTGGCATGTGTGTCGGTACTAGTTGTGGCCATATCAGTCAACATGTATCTATATCAGACGAAATATTATTTGCAAATAGAACCTAAGGCTAATATTGGATGTATTAGTTGATATTTTCAATATTAACTGATATATCACAATTTTGTCACAATATTAGGAGGTTGATACTGATAATATATTAACTGACATTTCATTGCATGATCCATACAACTTGTTCCAATGTTCTCAGTTTAGACATGCATATGCCTCTAGAATTGAGTCTACTTGAGAAGTTACCTCTAGCTGTGGTAAAGTGCAAGCTTCTCCATCGACAAGCATCCCATCTGTGGCACGGAGAAGCAAGTCCGAAGCACTTCCCACTATAACCAAAGATTCTGGGTTATCATAATTTCTCATTAACTCTACTATCAGTTTCACAATTCGCTGGTTGATCCTCCACATTTTCTGGTTGTTGTCATTATCTTTAGCAATCCAAGGCTGCAATTCCCTCTCCGCCTGACAAGAAAACAGCGACCAGAAATTCACTAAATCAAGACAACGCAACTCTTTATTTATGGAGAACCGAATGAAAAACTTGAAATTAAGATTTAATGGAATTTTTTTGGGGGGGCTAAGATCCCAAGAGAACATTTGGTGTCCATTGAGCGGCTCTACATAGCCCCCTTATGGACTCATCAGAGTCATGAGCAATTCAATCATTCTATCAACCAGATCACCAAGTAAACTATCAAGGGCCCACATCGAGTATAAAAGAAGGTGGTGTATGCTGATCAAATAAATTAGCATATATAATCTAAAAAATTGTTTGCAAATAAATGGAGGAGGACCTGAAGAACAACTGCCGCTGCTGCTTTGGCTGGTGATGCTATTACCACATTGCATAGTGCATCAACCACCTGCAGGAATCAAGATAAGCTCAACAAGGCTTTTATATGCACAATTGCACATGGATATTATTTAAACTGTTTTCTAGAGTAGAGTTTGGATTTGTCTCATCAAAGTTGTTTGATTAAGGTCCTTCATCATGATGGTATTCAAATGAGCAAAAACAGTTACAATGGTTACGGTTCTTCATGGTGTTACTGAAGTTGTTCGATTAAGACAATTTGCTTGAAAAGGTCTAATACGATGGTGTTACAAAAGAGCCAGAGAAAGTCATCATGGTAAGAATCATGCAAAATATCTATTGTGGTAATGGCCAACTAGACTGATGGCAAGGGCTGAAGTATGCAAGAAAAGAAAACCATGCAACATTGTTTGATAGCTACAAAAGCTCTAAGTTTATCAATTTCATCAACAGATACACAACCAGATTTAATCACTATTAAATGTAATTAACCACTTCTCATCAAGATATGAAGGGTGAAGTTAATTCATGATAAATTTCCCAAAGACTTGTATCTTCTACATGTTAAGAGCATAAAAATTATAATTTGTTGACATGAAAATTTGTATCTTACATCTTTTGTATAGAAAACATCAAAGAGTGCTGTTCATTTGTGTACATGTTGAAGAATGATAATCAGGCATTGCTTTCACTTTATTATGAAGTCTAAATTTCTCAACAGATAGGAACTATAGTTTGCATAGCATACTATTTCAATAAATTGAGGAAGCCCACATGCAAATTTATGCCGTGGTGCATATGAGGTCTTCTTTATACAATACATCAGTAATAACATACTGAAGTTCCAATCCCTGATGCTGATGAAAACTTGAAATGCTTTATAAAAGTAACACAAAAGGTATTTCATTACATAAATCTAATCCAAAGGGATGTAAAAAAAAGGATTTGTTGACAATACCAAACAAGAAAATAAAGGGGAAAATGTCATTTAAACTAGAGTTCTACAACAAGAGGAGGCTTTCACATCATTCAGTAAACATCATAATTTTAGGTAGTTGTGAAGGATGTTAGATTTGCGGGAACTCAATGGCGCTAGCAGTGCTGACCAAGGCAGTAAAAATTGAACAAGTAAGATCTTTATATTTTTTCCTTTAGGGAGAGGGGGAGTAAAACAAGAAAGATCACCAAGTGCATATAATGAATCAAAAGAAAGATAACCGAGTACAAATCAGAGACAATTATAAATCTGCAGAGCACTATTGGGATGATGCATGTGCCTGGAAAATATAAAGAAGCAAATACTATTTACAATCAAGTAAGCATCACATACATAGATCAACAAAGGACATCAAGCAATTAGACAAACCAGATGATGAAATTTGATCCAAAGACATCAATACTTTCCTAATAAGGAGTCATTACCAGAAAAAATATATTGTATTTGATCTTGAGTTTTAAGATAACAAAAGGGATCCTACCACAGAAAAGGAAAAGAATCCCACGAAATTTACCTGCCTCCATCCTTGCTGTGCAGAGGTACTTTCTGGGGTGGGTTGTGTTTCAGGAGCTGCAATCAGCTTGTGCCAAAGGAGAGAAACAACAGAGAAACATAGCTCTTGTTTTTCCGCAAGTACAGATTGCAGGAAAACTTGTGCACTACAATTAAATCCTATATGCCTGTCCATTGTGAGAAAATTGGCCAAATCCGAGGCATCCAGTCGGAATCTTGCTCTCCTTTTACCCAAGGTATTTCCAGTGTCCTTACTTGAATCTGATTCTGTCTCACATTTAAGCAAACTCTTTGAATGCGATGAATCTTCACACTCCAAGGCAGAAGGAACATCTGACTCAAAGCAGACTGTTTTTTCACCTTCATTATGTTTTCGGCCATCCATATCATATGGGGAATCCCTCCATGGCTGTGCATGAGACCAATGTGCTTCTAGCGGTTCTGTCTTGGTGACAATGGATGCAACAGCTTTGCCATGTATATCAATGAGGTTATACAGTGAAGATGCCCTGGTGTGAATTTCACTATCCCATTTGCATCGCATCAAGACAGAGAGAGAATGCATACATGCCTTTAACCTCCGGAATAGCTCAGAAACATGAGCTGCAACCATGGCAGCAGCGACTATTTCATTTGAACTATAGCCCCAGGATGTGCCAATAGAAGATGGCTTCAGTGAAAACAATGCCTCCAGAATCGCTAATATTCTGTGGGTATGATGAATTGCGGAGTCAATACCACTCTGAAACTCATGAGAAGATCCATTCAATTTAACAGGTTTGACCATTTCCTGCACAACTTTGAAGCTCAATGGATTATTTCTTGACAGCAAAGGAAACAACTGAAGTTCACAGGCTAGAGCACACACAGCAGCAAGAACATAGGAATCAAATGCTGCTACAGGCCCTTGTTTTTTCCTTTTCTTAGAACTTAAGTCCCTCCGCATCTCAAATTCCTCCTGCAATTCCTTTGTTTCATCAGTGTAATTATCCTCACACCTTAATTTCTTGCTCCCATTTGAATGAGCTTCATGACTAACACAGACAGTTAACACAACAAAAAGTAATCGTGAAGCAAGCTCTATAGAGGCACATGATTCTAGGAACAGTGAGTGGACCATGGTACGGAGCTCAGCCACAGCAAGGTTTTTTGACGTTCCAATATTGTATCTAAATTTTCGGTTTTCTTCAGTAGAGGACTCCAGGGGAAATGTTCTTCTCAAAATTGCTTCCACAGTAGCAACAAAAATTTTCGTAAGACATGCTTCAGATGGGCTTCCCCGAGGAAGATACTCCAGTACCTTAAGGAGAGGTATGTACAAGTTCCATGATAGAATAGGTGGTTGCAATGGTGTAGCAACTATGATTTCAGGGAGATCAACGGCTGAGGAACTTAAAGGAATCAGACCATAAGAAGCTTCCCAAATGGTACAAATTCTCCATTCCACCTCTGGACCATGCGCACAAAGCATTGATGCAATTCCTTGGGCCGTTGCTTCAATAGTTGCTTCAGCAGCAGGCTCTTCTATCTAGTCAGGAACAACAGTAGAATGGTTTGATTAAATCCACTAAATAATACATCCAACTATGACAATGGCTCCAATAGGATTCTAGAAAGAGCCATGGGAAGGAAAAAGAACTCTCAAGCTTTCCCACACATTTTGACCAATTCTTCTTTCCTTTCCCTTGCTCTTTGATCAATTTTTATTGGCACCTAATGTTACAACTAGTTTACCTGCTTTCTGTAGCATGAAATAGAACTGCCTAAATGTTCATGGTGGACGTCAACTCCTTCAACTTGTCTCAGTGGAGGAAAAAGCAATGCAGGCTGGGAAAGTATGCGGAAAAGCAAAGCCGCTGCAGCATCTGCAGCAATACCTTCTCTCATGGACATTGCAATGCCAATTGCACGCAAAAAATGCAGATGCATCCAGTTCCTAGGGAGCTAAATAAGCAAAAGCAATGAGTGAATGAGAATGAACTAAGAGAAAAACTCAATTCAACGGATAATCTGATTATTATATCCTTCTAACTGCATATTCTTCAAATGCAAACAATTCGTTTTCAATTATGGCTAGGAGGGTTAGCATGCATATATACAAAATTAATGTGGGAAACAAACTTTCATAATGGAGAAGTTACTGCTAGAAAAGCAAAATTTAGCAAGCCTGCACAGAGCTGTATGGCCTTCAGGCCCTTTTTCTTTTGGGAAACCATCAGAAAATGGAGATGACATGTAATTTAACTAGGCAGCAGTTTAGATTTGTACTTTAATATGGCTTTTACTTGTGGACTTGGGTGAAATGTCATCCTTGCTCTGGTCTAAGAAGCACAAAAACCTCTTCCAGGTGGCGTATTAGTATCAGACACGTACACCACCAATGCATCCTGATATGTTCCAATACTTTTCGGACATGCTTTTGACATGTTTGGCCTAAGTTTGAATTTTCAAACTAGAAATATAGGTCATTGAAGTTGAAGTTGAAGTTGCTCAGTTGCGAGTTGCCGGGATTGGTGAGGGAGCCCAACTTGATTGAGGGCATGAAAGGATATGAAGGACAATATTTACAAGCACCCAAAACATTAAAGAGCATAAGATGAGTCAACTTATCAGGTCTCGACCTCAACTTGTTTGGAATCAAGTACTTGTGACCAATTGCTAAAACAAAGTCATCGACCTAGTAGGGTTAGGTTCCTAGCCTATTTTCTATCAAAGCTCACATGAACGCTCTTCTTCTGCAAGTTATCCCTCTTTCGTTGTCTCTTTCCCTACCGCTTTTCCTCCTCAGATAGTTTCAAGCTTTCAACATAACATAGTTTTATTTGTGCTTTATTTTTGTTATATTTGTTCGTGTTATTAGTCAAAAGATCATTTTCGATCCTCAAGCCTATTTTTGTTTGTTGTATGAATGTAATAGAACCCCTAAATTTTTTGCTATAAATACATGCTTATTGCTATTAGGGCGCTAAGCCATTTCTCCGAACTCTTTCTTTACCTCCACTTTCTCTTCTCTCCCTTTCTACATTATCAAAGCTAAGATTGCATGGAAACCCTAAAATAGTTGTGTGGCACATGAATACCTTTCATGAAGCATACTTGCTTAAAAAAATCTTAGATCCGCATGAAACTACAAAACCAATCAAAGATCTAATAACACTAGGGTAATCACACTAGAGAATTGAGTCGAGAAACTATTACCGAAAATGCTCCAACCATATAGCGTGTTGCTTGCATGTGAATCCCATGCACAACTTGAATAGTGGTTTTTCTGATTCCGCAGCTCATTTTTGCCTCATATACCCCATTGTTACACCATTTTAGCTATTCAAATGTCTTTAGCCCCTATTTCATTATTATACGCTTCATCCTAAGTGAAGTTCTTTTGACAATGAAAAACATAGTGTTTTTTACTACTTAACAAGTATTACCTAATGTCTAATATTATATTGTACCTTGGGATGAAATGCTGACCAATATATATATCGTTTTTGGACTCTCCTAATATTAATATTTCTTGATATTACAATAAAATCGCAATATGTCATCATATTAGCCAATATTTACCCCTTGTGCTTCGATTAGCTAAAACTATTGCTTCCAATACTTCCAATAACAATTTGTATCACTCAATACAGCCGATAACAAATTGTAGGTCATTTTGCAAATATGCCAATCTTGTAAATCATTGTGGACTAGAACCAAGGATAAATATACAAGTAATGACACTCGCATATATCGTGTAATTAATAATCTGAATCGGTTACAACTTGATGATCACAAGTTGATATGATTATTTGAGCAGATTAGACGATTGGTAGATGAGATTAATGAGATTCTTCTACTCGGTATTCACATTAGTTTCACCATCCGCACATTACAAGCACGAACATGGAATTAAATAATAAGTTATATTTAAGATATCAATATGTCTCTCGATATCACTACAAGATTGTTAAATGATATTGTATCAACGATATAACACGATATATCAGCCTATATTTTTCTATCAGGTTAAATTTTTCTTTAAAAATGTCCAATGTCAATACATATTTTTTGATATATTTGCCACCAATATGACTGAGACTGATTCCTATACCAATATTTTCATCCATGGATGCAAAACAAGGAGCTCTTTGTTATTCATAAGTTCCTAAGGAGCTCTTTGTTATTCATAAGTTCCTTGCCCTTCCTTGTGAAAACAAGCTTGTTCATGCGGAGATCCATTGCAATCTTTGCTCCCTACACTTAATGATGTCTTCTCATGTTGTTGATCAATCTGTTGACAGGTCAACTATTATAACACATTCTACTAGCCTTGGTGGCAAGGAGAATAGTGGCTGCACTCGATGTTCCTTTTTGCAGCAACATGGAACATTTTCGTTGTTGGGCACTTTATGCATGACCACCCTGCTCAGCCAACACTGAAACCCTGTTTGATATTATGGATATCACTGCTCCACCTATGATTTCTGTATCTAGGGGTATACTAAGTTCCTGCAGTTCTAGGTTGCTTAGCAAGGTACACAGCTAGTTCTGTTGTCCACTACAAAGCTTATCTAGACAAGTCATGGCCACCATACCACATGCTTGTCTCAAACCATAACTAATTGGGCCCTTCTATATCTTTATAACCCATTTATCTCCTAAAATATTCATTTATATGTTTTCTGTTGGTAAACTAAAATCTCATAACAACTTAATAACCTTGTCTCCTAATTCTGTAATTGTTCATGATCTAGGGATGTAGAGGAAGAATGGTTCTACACATGATTCCTGGTATTTGACTGTTTGAACATCAGTGTCACTACATCCTATAATGCTTCATCCACACCTAAGCACATAGACAGTTACATTGGTCATCCCATCTTACATTCATTGAAAAAGATGGTTCCAATTCTTAGACATATTTCTTTAGAATCTATGTATAAGGCTCTTTATCTTTGCGTTCCACTTTTTACTCCTCTGACTTTTCTAGTTGCATTGATGATTCCTCCGGTTCGAATGACAAGATTTGCAGCTATATATGCAATGCTATCACTCTTCTATTTAGGATATGCCTGAACCAACGGCCTCGTCTCCTTCGAGTACACTATCAAAATACACTCTGTATGAGATTTGGTCCTTCCCATCGCACAACATCTAGGTACTCATCATTATACAAATTCTCACCCCATCTCTCATGTTATTTCTTTCAATTTCTTATTACCACCTATTATTCATTGATTGCTTTAGTGCCTTCTGTCTCTGTGCTCAAATCTATTAGCGAGGATTGTACCGATTAGGATTGGCAGCAATTGCCCTGGATGAAAGGTCATTCTTACACTCTAATGGTATGTGGGATTTAGTTGATCTTCCTCTAGTTAAGTCTATTTTTGGTTGTCATTGAATATCTACTATCTTTGTTTCTCTTGATGACATCGTGGATGGTCTCAAGGCTTGCTTAGCGTCTGAGAGGTATACTCAGTTTTATGAGCTTCATTATAATGATATCTTTTCTCTAGTGGCTAAGATTTTTTTATCCATATACTTTTGGCATTCAATATTGTATATAGTTGGCTCTTATATTAGTTAGATATCAAAATGCTTCCTAGGTGATTTGCAAGAAAAAGTCTATATAGAGCAACCACCTGGGTTTGCCACTCATGAGGAGTTGATGAAGTCTGTCATATTAAAAAATCCTTTTATGGCTTGAAACAATCTCCTTAAACACGGTTTTGTTAGTCCATTGTGGTAGTATTAGAATTTGTATTGCAACAATGAGAAGACAACCATTTTGTCTTTCACCGACATTATCAATTAGGAGCCACAAACCATCTGTAGCTTATTGTTTATTGATGAATTGTTGGGTTCCGAATCATTTATTTGAACTGTAAGGAGGTGAATCAATAATGCACAATAAACCAATAATAATCACAAATAATGAAATACAAAATTTTACGTAGAAAGCCTCCTTTTCAAATGAGAGAAAAAACCATGAAACTATAAATCCAAAAAATATCCACTAAGAGGTAAGTTCCGGCTACAAAAACCTCTAATAAATATAAGGTCACAGCACATTGTAATAAATGAGCCCGAACAATAAAGAGTACAAAACAAAAAGAGAAGAAATATGATTGGTAAAATATTCTTCACAACTATGAGAACAATACCCTAAAGTTGGTAAAAAATGGAAAACGATTCGAAACTCAAACGGATGTGAAAATTTTTATCTTCTCTCTCTTTCTCTCTTTTTTTCATTGTGTCGGAACCCAATAACTCAAAAACTGCAAAGAATTGACCCTAATATCACGTCAAGACGATTTTATATCAAGAATGGCGAACGAAACCCATCAAGTGTGCATCAAATGTGAACACACTATGTACATGGCACACAAGCGCCCCTTGGGCACACATCAGGCGCTAGACAATTTGGACAAAGTGTGCATGTACGCCTCTCAAGCACCCCTAATCTAGAAAATCGGCATACATGCGTGAATCAGGCACCTATCATGCGTCACTCAATTACTTTTCCCAATTAGGCCATTATCCGTGTGTTCTCGTGCGTGCCACCGAACGATACATCAAATAAGTATAGGACTCATAAGGGGGTGACTTATAACCCAACAACAATCATCACTAGGGATGACATTTAAGGAAGAGAAAGTTAAAATTATTTCTATAACAAATATTTCAGACTAAAGACTAGGTGAATTTAAGATTTTTCTTTGGGATTGAAGTTCCAAGCCAAGGGTGCTTATTTCTTGAATGGAAATGGGAAGGAAACAAAGGGAAGTTACCATGTCTCTTCTTTCTGTTTTTCCTTTTGGGACAGAGCAAAGAAAGAAACAATTTACTCATGTTTCTCTATATCTATGCATATTTGAAATACACAAGGGGTTCTTCCCTCTCCTATGGAATTGTTCCATCTAAATTTTTAGATCTCTTGTTCCCTCTAAGATGTGGACTTCTATTTAGTGTCATCTTTTTAAAAGTCTTCTTCAAGCAAGATAAAGATCTCGTTCAACTTATCACATCATATTTTTTACTATGCCTTGATAAGGGATTAACCCAAATTTTTAACTATGCTCTTTTCATTGGGTAAAAACCTCATTTTATTTTGAGTTTAGAGAGTTTATAAGCATTGATACTTCTTTAGGCTATAAAGGAAAAAAACAATAAAGCTTGGTGAGTTCAAGGCTAAGAGGAATGCAATAGCTCAAAGGCAGGCCTTGTACATGATGCTCTTGGATTGATCAAAGTTGTTAGTGAAACAAAAAATCCTGATGGATTCACTCAAACGGAAAAAGTAGAAAAAGTCATTTCAATCCATTCCATTCTTGGGGTCAAATAAAGACAGGTTATGTCAATAGCATAGCATAAAAAAGCACTCTCAGAGGGAAAGGAATGTCTATTTTTTTGGTAGGAATCTGGACAAAAGAGTCATGAGACTTGAACCACTGAAAATTTGGTGTTGATTGTATTCTCTCCCTTTAGTTTTTGCTGTAGGTATTATTCAGATTCTTCATGCTGTTTGTGAGCATTTTGACTGGCAAAAGCAAAGAATGTTTGGCAATTATTAGTGATGCAACGTTTTATGCTTAAAATAACTCTTCCCTTGGGAACTAGTATCTTCACATCTCCTTTCTTACTGAGTAAAACCATAACTAGTTTCCCAGGAAAAATAGAAAAGTGACAATGGTGCTCCACAGAGTAGGCTCTTCAAAACCACATTAGCAGTAGCATAAAAGTATATGTTGAACAATAGCAATCAGAATGATCTTACTCTCATGCCGGATGCATAATCTTCAGCAGCCCGAAGCAGTTCCACAAGCTGTACAGCAGCATCAAGAGCATCTGGAGCCCATGATGGTGGGGCTTCAAGTAGTCCAAGAAGAAGTCTTTGTGTGGCACTTGGTGTAGCAATTGCATAATATCTAACCCACAAAAGGAAGAACTGTCAGAGAGTGGAAAGTTGACACACAACAATACAAAACCAAAAAACCAAAAAAGGAAAGCTTTCTTAACATAAATAAGGAAGTGTGGCCAAATGTCCAGAAATTCACCGATGAAAGAGGCGTGCATATGGTTCAAGTGCAGGCAAACCAGCAACCAGATGCTCATCAAAAGCTGTTGTTGGAGGAGGAAGCAGAAGAGCAGGAACTGCAACTGCTGTTAAAGTAGCAGTCTCATAGCGAGTAACTTCCTCATCACAAACACTCAATATTACACCAGCACCATTTGCAACAGCCCAGCGCGGAGTTGAAGGCAAGAGCTGGGGATGCTTTCCAGATCCACGAGAAGATGCTGAAAACAGGAGAAATGCCAACTCAAAATTATTCCTTATGCAGTTTCCTAATTCCCTCAAGATCAGAGGGTATTCCCAAAACACACAAACCAAACTCAAACATTTATGCAGAATAAAGAAATGTTTAGAAAGCTCGGATAAATAAACAACTAGTTGACATTTAATTTTAGAATAAGGAGCATCAGAATGTAAGAATCCTCTCCTCAAATAAAAAGAAGTTACTGGAGAACTCATCAGTAGAATACAAAACTAAGAAATTATCCTTTATTTTCTTTTATCTCCACCCTTCTGTAATTTTCTGATGCTCTTGTTTGCCTCCTCGACTGCTAATAGTTTGATAACAAAACTAAAACAATCTTCTCTGTTTTCTTCTCATTGATTGGCTGTGAAAAAGTGCAGGAAAGATAACGCCATCCATCAAAGATAACGCCATCCATCGGGACCTTTCAACATTAAGGAAACTGTGCCAACAAGTGAGGGCTAATATAAACAAGCACACGTGAGACTAAACATGCAAGGATGGAAGTTTAACATAAGTTAGGGGACTGCAGAAGAGGTGTAGGGGACAAGGAAGACGTAGAAGATCATTGCTACAATAAAATAAGTTCCTTCAACAAATGAAATACATCTAGGCAAAGAAAAACTCTGCAGTGGTGAAAACCGGAAAACGTTTTACAGGAGGGTGTCAAACTTATGGTCATATTATATTATACACAAAAGGACTTAACATTCCAATCACATGAACCAGTAGTATCACATTCAGTTAAGGTTCACATCGGCGGGCCTAGTAGGAAGTACCCAATAGCAGCATAATCCAGGTAGAAGCTGAACTCAGGAGTCAAGGATGTAGTGCAAGGGACTTGAGAAGTTCCATGGTAATTTCAAATTTGTTAGTTCTTAACCTATTATGCTAGCTAACAATACCATCATATATATCCCTTTTAGTGGCCTTTCAACATCTAAGAATCAAGCACACCAAGGTTCACGGGAATTTTATTGAAGACAAGATGAACCAGAAACTCATCTATAACTTTTGCCATCTAATAGCATTAGTAGTTCACAATGAATAAGCAGCATAGTAAATTCCATTAGGAATGAGCATGAGAGACATCTATGCTCAATCTCAACAATCACCACCTAAGAGAGACATCTATGCTGCTTCCCAGGGACACATATTGATAGCTTGACACCTACCAGTTCTTCTATTGCTATCAGCCTGTGTTATGCTCAGTGTTCACTTAAAATAAGAGAGCACTTGCATAGAGTTTGTTTGATTCAGTAATATATAAATGCAGGTTCATGGAAAGAAATCACACCAGCCCAACAGCAGCCCTTTTTTTTAAAAGCCCCTGCCTTCCTATCACACTCTCTCCCTATTTATCAGATTCTCTGCTCCCTCCCTCTCCATGATCTCTCTGCCCCTATAGATTCTATACGCCCCCCCTATTCATCCAATTATTCTCATCTTAGGAAGCAAAGACACTTGCTCTGAGGTAACATGGTAATGGCAACACTTATCCGCCGCTAACACTCAATAGGCACTCTTGAACATGTGTCACCATCACCAACACTCCCTGTACACTCTTGCATTCATCATACTGGTTGACGGCACATTCAGGCATACTTCAAACATGCTAGCAACGTGTTTTGCTCTTCTTCAATTTTCAAAACAAAAAATAAATCATTAAATAAACCTAGTGTCATGCTAATTAGCAAAACAAATCAAAAATATCTATTAGTAACCATTACTTGTGTTGAGACAAAGAAAAAGACTGGTGGTGTAAAATATTCTAAATAAAAATCAGAGTGCGAGAGACATTAGCAAAGTGTTTTCAGTGGCTGTTTTCCCTTTAAACTGAGAAAAATATAGAGTGGGGGAGAAATTTATAGTATTTGAATATACCACTTACATGGGTATAGAGTTTTGAGAGCTTTTTAGTATAAAATAGTGTTGTCTTATCAATTATATTCCCATATTAATAATAAACCATGTCTTACTATGCCCCTAACATATCATGTCCTATTTTTTTAAAAAAATAAATGTTCTTGTGCCCATCCCATGTCATGCTCGTACTTGTGTCCATGCTTCTTAGTTCTAACTGGTAAACTTATACACCATTTTATTCCATTTAAATCCACATTAATAGTTTTGGCGTTCATACATTTTGAACCAATGTCTAAAAAATCAATTACAAGGATAAACACTTGGACAAACTAATTCACATTTTATGTTATGAAAGATAATAACTTTATAAATACTAAGATGGGGACTTGAGCTCCACAGAGTTCAGCCACAAGAAATTATATTGAACAAGTTGATTAAAACAACATGGCATATACATCAGATGTTATTTAATACTTCAAAAGTTAAATAGGCATCAAATTTCTTTGTAACCTATGAAGATTTCAGCGTACCAATTGTAGGTGGCCTAAGTTCTCCAGCTGCATACCTTCCCATAACACCACCACACCTGCATTGCAGTAAACAATTGCTGAGCCTCTCAAGCATGACCATAAAGCTAACTCTCCTAATAATTATTAGCAAAATATTTTCTTTAAAATTTTCAACAATGTCAAGGTGTAAAGTTTCTTCAAACTCCCTGTTTCTAGGGTCTTCCGAAATTTCTTGTTTCAGGTGGCTGTTGAATCTTGGAATGCTCAATCAACTAATACCAACGAGCAAAATCATGGAATTAAAGGTTTCAACAATCACAAGGAACACAGAATGGCTTTTACAAATATTCCTGTTGCTAGAGGTCCTTCAAACTTAATTTTTTTCAGGCTGTTAGAGAATCCTGGGAAGGCACATCAAGAGTTTCCTTCAGTTGCAATGTTGGGGAACAGGAACAGCACTGAGTACTGGAATTTAACCAATGTGCTTTTGCTTTTGTGATATATGGGGCATTTAGGTGGAGGAGAATGCAAGAATTTTGAAGCATCAGTTTTTTTATGCATGCTTAATGCCTCTTTTGTGTTTAATGCCACATCAGCTTTTTCTTGGTATTTCATCATGTAGTGTGACTGGAGAGCATTATCACCTCAGTATCAATGATTCTCTCTCTTTTAATTTTCTGCTAGAGCACACACGTCCTCTGGTAATGTATTTTTATTTCTTACTTGCAATAAAATTTCTTTTCAATGCGCTGACTTTTACACAAAAACATGGTAGTGCTGAGATATGCCCAAACATGGGACTGTAATCCCTCTTTAGTATGTTGCCTTCTTGACATGCTCAAATAAAGGTATCACTCTTTAGATGATACAAACTATTAGTATATTGTAATAGTGCTGAAACCTGCAAACTACAAAAGTAGATGAGTACAGAAGTATGTTGCCTTCACTGTTTTTGTCTTTTGCTTTGCTGCTTGTTATCCATCAAGTGTAGGGTAACTTGCAGAAACAAGCAGAATATCCATCAACCAAAGGTGTTAAAATAAAGTTGAGAAAAATTTTCGGCAAAGTAAACACTGACAATAGAAGTGCGAAGAAGTGAAAATTTGATAACATTTTTTATGGTTTTCTCAAACAGCTACAGGAATAAGAAAACTCCAGTTATGTGATAGCTGATTATGTTGTGGCAAGAAGCCCCAATCAGGGGCCGCAAAAGCAACAGCAGGACACATAATGGTAAGGGAGGCAGTGGTACATGAAGCCCTAGTACCAACGTGAGGAATAATGAACCATGATCTATGAAAAAAACTTTATTAACCAAGCTTGTTAAGAGATTATATCAGTTCGTTCATTTGAAAAACAGGTTTGGACACCAATGGCATGACCACCAAGGGAACAAAAGTCTATTGAGAATATTCTCATTGGAGAAACAAATTCAGTCAGTTTAACAGAGAAACCCACAAAATACATAAGCTTAATGTACTGCCACTATTATAGCATCGAGCAAATTTAACACCTACAATTGTCATTAAAGTCAAAAACATGATGGCAAACCAAGAAGCTCAAATGATCATGTGGCCCAAATTTTTCATGAATTCAATGGCTAGTGTCGAGATTTTATCACACACTAAGAGCAACATGAAATATAAAATAGGAAATTAAAAAAAAAATTGCTATAGCATTGTTTTGGGTAATTGATATAGTACAAAACCATTCTTGGCTTTCACCTAACTGGTTACACTTTTGAGATGAGTTATTTTGTGACAATATTCATATCTTCCCATTTTTATGAAGATGGAGTTTTAACATTTGTTGATGAGCCTACTTGAGAGAAATAAACTAATAGCATTTACTATTTCTTTCTCAATGACAATTTTTTTGCCTCTACCACCCGACTTAGTGAGACTCAAGGTTTCGTCATCGTTGTTTGATCTCCTACTCCTCGCACATCGACTGCATTATTTTCAGATTTGCATCTATAATAATGCCTACCTTGTTATTATGCTTTTTTATTGTTTTATCAACTAAATATAAATCCCTGAAATCAAGCATTGCAAAAGTTAACCCCTTAGTCCAAGGACTGGTATATTATTGGCCACTGATGAATTATCGTTCCTTCAATTTTGTAATGTTTGCCGGCATTCTGCACAATTTGACCAACCCTTTATGATACAAACAACATGCACACCTGAACCCACAACTGCATATCTATCATACACTGAAAACAAACCCAGTTTTGATATGCAGCGTCAGATTGGATGTGGATTGCTCAATATGGCTGACACTAATATGGTAGCTATTGATACTGATCCTTTCTTTTTTTTGGTTACACAATGTCGATACTTTAGTGTCTGCTAACGGCGCTTACTTTTTGACCAAACAGAAATGATCACAGAAGTCTTGGATTTCACCCAAATCAACTAGGAAGCAATGACTAGTATAACCCATATTACAATGGTTTGGAACTCAAAATCTACAGTAACACTTCTAAAGGACACAACCATTTTTACCAGTTCAAATATATTCAGACTACTAACAAGATTTCACAGTGATAGATGCATCCTAGAAAAAGTCCAGAAAGACACAGAAATTATAAATTCATAAACCACTAACCACATTATTAGCAACATACTGAGTAAACAACCAGAATACAAAATCTCACCACAACAGAAATAAGCACTTACCACCTAAAATAATCACTTTTGATGCCAAGCGGTGCAGCCAACAATATATCAGTGATCCAGGGAGACAAAGGCCTTGAAGGTCTTCTCTCATTCTGGACAGAGGCTGAATTAGATGCTTTTCCACCCGTAGACTTGCTTGTAGTAGCATGGTCTCCACTACTGCTTCTATCTTCTTCAGTTTTGTGCTGCTCCACTTTGTAGATTGGACGATTATAATGAGTTAGAATTCGCAAAATCTCTCCACAAGCCAGAGCCCACTGCTCAGAGTACTCATTCTGCAAGAGAGAGGTATTGTGCACACTAAGTCTCCTTTTGAAACACAAGTAAAAAAGCAAGAAGAAAATCGTAAAGCAGCAGCATGCAAGAAAATAAAAATAAGTAAACCTAGAATCACAAGAAAGTTGAATGTATGCTCATTCCAATATGCAAAGAACTCATGAAAAAGGGTATAACAAAACAGATGCATTAGGAGCATACCTCATCACTCGGACAGAATAACGAAATGAAGGAAGCAAAAGGAGGCCTATCCTTATCATATTCCAGTGTACCATCAATAATATTAGAAATAATAGGCAGAACAACAGCATGCCCATGCTCAGGATGGTAAAGGACAAATGTTGCTGGACATCATTGAAATAGATGAACAAGTCAGTGCATTCTTCAATCTAAAAAGGCGATAATAATTGTAAATGACTGTCCATCGATAAATAAACTATGTACCTAACACATCATCAAAAAGTCGCTTCTCTTTAGATGGGTAACGATTCCGAATCAGCTGTCCAAATGGAAGTCCAAATAGAAGATAAGACAACATAATAGTGATTGTACCATCATTGAAAAGAGATTACTTTGTTCTTGCCATAGACTATAAACAGATAAAAGGATATCACAAAATTTGAGTCAGGTGAATACCTCAGCAATATCTTCAGGGAATTGCTCAGATGGGAACTGCCCAAAATATTCCACATAAGCAGTAATTTGAGCCTGGGGAGGAAGTATTGAAACAGAAAGACAAAAGGAAACAAATGCATTAACAACATTTCAACAGTAATCAGAACTGAAATGAAGAGGCAAGTTGAAAACAAAAACAAGCTACCAACCAACAGTTCGGGAGGTAAAGAAGAAAACCTTGCATTTACATCAAATAGCAAACATTTACGTAATACACAGTAGTTTCGTGCCTCTCATGTATCTAAGGTATATTCCAGTCCCATTTACTATGACAGGTTTTGCAGTGGGGTTTTTATCAGCCAAAATTCTTAAGTTTAATTTAACTAAATATATTTTATAACAGTATCTCATCATCAACCTCATTAGATCAGATCAAAACATCATAAATACACAACAAAGATACATAACCTTCAAAAAAATCACATTCATAATAAAATATTTTGCATTAGACACAAAAAGATTAATTTAACTAAGTACATGGGTTTGCATGGAGAGGTTTCACTCCACTTATTGTGTCAGAAAAGGAGCATTTTTTTTTTTCAAAATGAAAGAAAAGAAAAAAGAAAAAAAATGCAACTTTACAAGTCAGAATGGGCTTGGGCCGTTGGTTGGATAAGCTTGTACGATAACCTTTTATTTCATAAATTTGACACATGCAGTTGTAGCTGTATCAAGGCTTAGGGTCATCCCCTGACCCCACCCCCAACTTTAGTTTGTTCATGTTTGCAGGATGCAAAGCAAAACATCATAAGCAACAAAAAGATGATTACAAGGTTAATGAAGAAATGATACTTAAAAGCAATTCAACCACAGGAAAAGAAAAAAATCTCAAAATAAGCCATTGCATCCTTGTATGTCTGATAACTTACAAATAGTGAATTAATGCACGAGACTTCCCATGTTGCAGGCTTTAGAAAAAGTCGGATCTATTCAACCTTACGCAAGAATTGAAGTGAGGTATAAGCTACTTTGAACCTATGACCTCCAGGTAACATAAGAGCAGCCCTTCCCATGTTGTACGTCTGCCCTATTACAACTTAAATTTTCATTGCCTAACTTAAGCCCTACAACTCATAACAACAAAAGAATAGCAAGTACCCTAAAAATTCTGTCACGTCACCTAATTCAGATTAGGTTGACTGCAGAAGTTCAACTATACTTAGACTTCCCTCTGCTGAGTTCCCATCCATTCACATTCCTGAATTCCTTTCAACGAGGGTAACATCTCAAGGATGGTTTCAGATAAAGAAAGAATTCAATGTAGGTGAATATGGACAATGATACTTTGGCCAATAAGCTTGTAGAGGCAGGATCTTATCGTAACTTAGAAAAGGAGGTTAAGCAGAGCATGCCCACAAGGGAAGAAAAGGATGAGAAAGAAATCAAGGATATTGAGAATACTAGCTAAAAACCATAGTACTCGATGAAGGATAGGACTAGCAATGAAGGGATAGATTTATAATTTTAAGATGATGCTAGAAGAAGAAACCCATGACATCATTAGGGTGTATGCACGCTAAATGAGGTTAGAGAAAGAACTAAAAGCGGAATTCTTGGAGAAAATAGATGAGGTCATCCAAGGGATCCCACAAGAAGATGATTTTCATAGGGAAGGATTAAAATGGTAATTTTTGAAACGATACAAATAGGAAAGTAATTATTCATAGAGATTAAAATTTTAGGAAAGAAATATGGCCTAAGCTCTTGAAGAAAAGGGAGCTGCGTTTGATCACACATAAGAATGCCTCAACATATACTCATATTGGCCAGCTTTTTGGTAAATTCATATTGACTACTTCAGGAAAAGAGACCATTTGTGTAACCACTACGAGACCATCGCAAGGGAAGTATAACCGCACAATGCTGCTTATTGGAAGAGGAAGAGAAAAGACACAATTAATCCAGAACCAAATAGTTCAACTAAAACAAATGAGAATCAAACTCTCTTTTCGGGAAGATGCTTGTAATCACAAAAGAAGTACTAGTGACAGGTAAATGCTATGACTACCTGCATCCCTAGTGCAGCAAATGAAGTTTTTAAGGAAACTAAAAGGAGTGTACCACATTGAGTGGTTGGGTAAGAGGTCCAAGAGGAAGTGAAACCTAAGGAGCAGCAAAAAATAAGAAAGTAAAACCTAAGAAAGATTATCACATGGCTAAGTAAAAGTGCAGAACTTATCGGAATTGTCAAAGCCATTTGATATCTTAAAAAAGAGGCAAGGACAGCAGTAAGTGTGACAAATTATAAAGGCATGGAGATTCTTATAAACAACTTCACACACTACCAGAAGAAAGGGATGGGAGGTCAAAAAGCTTAAACCAAGTGGAACGTATCATCCTTGATGTGACATGGGTTCAAATTATGGTATCAAAGAGAGATGAAGGGTTATTTCCACGACAAATTTCATGAAACAATGGCAAATTCACACCAAAAATATGAAAATAACAAACTACCAGAAATCGAGCAGTTTATGAATGTTTTCCCAGTTGACTGCATATTATTATTTTATTATTATATATTTGGGGAGTTTAATGACTCAAGAGATAAATATAAATCGCTCATTTATCCATATATCAATACAGAGGAGTTGAAAGAAGCATTGAGAGATAATGTAGACTGGGAAGGCAACTGGAGCAGATCATATCCCAGTGAAGGCTTAGAAAGAATAGGGGAGGAGGGCATTGTATATGTGACTAGATCATTCAACAAAATCTTAAGCAGCAGGAAGATGTTAGATGAATGGAGCAAGAACACATTGACACCCATTTGCAAGAGTAAAAGGGATATTCAAAATTGAGAAATAGAGGTATTATCTTAATGAGTATTGCTCCTGAATTTCCAAATTTTTCATGGTGATCATGCTGACAAATTTACAAACAAAGAACATGTGTAGTATCTAACAATCAACACAAAGATCAACGATCTCATGTCATTTAGATCAAGAAAGCATTCAAATCTCATCACACCTTTCTCTGGTGAACATCTTGTGGAGGTGGCCAGAACAAGGAGGAATTCTGGAGCCCATCAATCCACTTTTCAGATGCACCGGCCATATAACTATCCCCTGAAGCAATTCCGTATAACAATCTAAAGCCAGTAAGAGAAGGCTCAATCTATCCCTCCAAGCCCCACCAACCATGGGTTAGAATTCATAGGTTAACATCCCTAGCCGACAGCAGAGAACCCAGTGCCTCCAAATGAATCACTATTAACCAACAAATAATTGTTCCCTTCTTAAAGACTTATTTACAGAAATATGAGCCCGTCAAGCCTCTGGTCTCTTGAGGTCGGAATCGGAAGCTCAACACCCACAGGAAAGAAAAATTTGCAACCGAAACGTCTCTGCATAAACCCACGTAGTAGCTGATTAAAATCCTGAAAGAAACGCGATAATTAACGACAACAAAATCAGGCACCACGAATAAGCACGTCCATGTATAAATTACTGAGTATATTTGGAACCAAGTACTGCCTCTAAAAATACGAGTTTATTTCAAAAGTAATTCGTATATAATAAATCTATACAAAGGCAACTACAAGAAACAGAAAGAAGATAAACTGTGTAAGGAACTGATTTAAACCTCGTCGAAATCCAGTTTAGCAGCAACAAATATTTAGGCACAATAAATGATTAGATCCAGGATAGTCTTTCAATTAAATCTGATATATTTATTTTCTTTAGAAAAAAAATAAAAATACTTTGCCTCAACTCTGGCAAGGTTGAATATGCACCACACAAACAACCACTTCGATTAAAAACGCAATAAATAGTCAGGAAAAAAAAATACGAAATCCCTTCACAGATTCAGCTCCAAAATTGAAAACTTAAGCTAATACCTGCTTAATTCCACTGATAAAGAAAAGAGATCTGAAATTGGATTTGGAAAATTTTGCTCTCTTTCCACTGATTTTCGCTCTGCTCCGTTAGCTATGAACCTGGGCTTCTTGTTTTTCTCCTTGAGATTGGAGTTCGGATGAATCAACGGCGACAGATAGATAGAGCGAGATATTGAGAGAGAGAAAGAGAGAGAGAGAAGATCTTTAGCCCGTCTGTGAGCGACTTGGAGATACATACGTGGCAATGATATCTTCCTCTCGCCCCAGAGGCTCCCTGTCACATCGTAATGGATTTCACCATGATACTATGCCCTCCTTCACCATACGTGCATGGTACATGACACATGCCATAGATGAAATAACGTCTTTTTGGAGGGGAAGTAATCGTTTTTTAGTGTTACATCAAATTCGGACAAATGATTCAAAGATATTCTTATTAAAAATAATTACCCTAAATACTTAATTTAAACTATTTATTTTTTTATCATATCTAATGTTTTTATTTTACAAAAATTTTATTTTGGTATAATAATCACATTATAACGTGAATACTTTAATAATAAATATATAATTTATTTTATCGACCCGTTAAGAATTAATAACTAAATAAATTATTTCTTAAAATAAATTTTTCATTCACCTTTTAATGACAGATTTAAATATATATTTATTTATTTATTTATTTATGGTTTGTATCCATCACTTAATTAAAATTTTAAAGTTTGATTATAAATATACAAAGCATAATTTTTTTAAATTGAATCAAAATACTTTCACTTCCAATAAAAGACTATGAATAAAGGACCCCTAAAAGAAAATGGAAAGATTAGATTTCTAATAGTAATTAAATATTTAATCTGTGATCTATAAATAAAAAAAATTAAAGTAAGATAGCTGACAAAATACTTTTTCCTAGCAATTTTCTCAAATAGAAAAACAAAAACAATCTAATAATCAAAGATTTTCAAAATCCCCCTTTTCCATGTTGATTATCCAAAAAGTAAATCTTTTGAATGCATTCAAATAAAAATTAGGTATAGATATCATTGGTTGATTTTATCTTTTCCAAGCTAAATTGATTTCATAAAGAATGAGAAAAAACTTTCTTAATTTATCTAAATATAATTAATATTATAAAAAATTAATTCAATCGTATCAAAATCTACTCAAAAAATAAAATAATAACTATTAAAAATAAAATATTCATACATTTAAATAGGATTAATAGTAAAATTAATAAGTAACATATTCATTATAAAAAAATATTTTGGATAAAATAGAACTGTTTTGAATATTATTATCTATTAGTATAAAGTTTGTTTTAACTCATATTTTAAGTATATCAGTGTCTACATGAAAACAGATTTATCAATGTGTAGAAGATTGTCGCCCTACCTACTATCAGGTTATCAATTTTATAATAATATTTATTTCCTATATATATATTGAATTTTGAAAAATTTAGGCATTATAGAGATAAATATATTTACTTTAAAAATTTTAAATGAATCCCATTTTTCATATAAGGGAAAAATCATATGAGATAAAAATATTATATACAGTTTGAAAACAAAGATCCTTGAAAAATGATATTTTAAAATTTATTATTATCAAAAAAATATTTTTTGAATGTGTCATAGTTAATTATTGATATATATATTTTTTTATTAAGACAGAAAAACTAATTCTACACTTTCTTATATTTGCTATGGCAATGGATAAACAAAGTATCATTATATTTAGTCCTTTGTGTTTGCATAAAATAATTTTATTATATTCATCATATTTCTAAAGTTAATAATTTAATATAATAAATTACTAAGATTAATCATTTGCTACTATTATTCTTCTATTTTATGTTGAGAACTGTATTCACATTTGATCAATGATTAATTTTTTAATTTCGTAATAAATTCAATTAATAACTTCTAAATAATAAAATTTATAATTCAAACCATACTTAAAAATAATGTATTCTTCATTTTATAAAAATTTATGCATAAAACAAATAATGATATCTCTAATTATATATAGCTTCTCACTATTTTTATATTGTATGTGACAAATATATGCACTTTGAATAGGAAAGTTATCTATAAAGATTTTATAATATATATCATTTTTATTCAATTGAAAATAAATTTTATGATATAAACACTTATGATCTCTCCCTATATACCATTGGGCAATAAAATCTTCATCATTGTTGCCTTTATCACAATGGCAGGGCCCATATGTCTTTTTTTTTGGTTGACAATCCATGACTTTATTACATTTGCTATGGTAAAAATTTTGTATAAATATACAATATATTATTAAGTAAATTGATCAATTGTTTTTTAATATGTGAAATAGAATAAGCTAATTAAAGTGTAACAGTTATTTATTCATAATATATCATGTTAATAACTAGATATGTTTTTTTTTTAAAGCATATGTAAAATATTAGCTCGAGAATGATTAAGTTATATAATTCAAATAATTAAATAATAAAAAAAGGTAACTGCAGAGCTAATTTCCTTGTCCGGTATTCGACAAAGTTAAGGTATCTTGCTTCGACCATGTGTCCCTATCTTCACTGGGGCCAATGGTCTTTACCTTTTTAGGGGGAGCGAAATATCAGAAAATATTATTTAAAAAAAGTGACTTCATTCTTCTATATATTTTACAGGGTTTTAAATCATTTTTTTTAACACACGATAATGAGCAAGGCATAAAACATAGTCAACTTGAATTTAGAACAACCATTGAAAGTATTAGTAAAATAGTAAAATTATCATATTATGTTTTCTTTTTGTGGAAAAAAAAGACAGATTACAGTAAAGGATTATAATTTTTTCACATTTAAAAAATATTATCAGGCACTGTCAATCAATCATATATATAATAATATAACTTGTTTATGGCAGTTGCGATCATTCATGGTGGTTATGATATTTAAAATACTTTTTACGATGCTAATTGATCATTCAAATGATAATATTTTTGAGTTCTTATTGTAAAGGATAGGATGCACTTCTGAGCATCAATCAGTAGTAGAGTTGACAAACAATAGTATTGTATTTTAATAAAAAGGGTTTTCACTGATAGTTTTAATATCTAATTTTAAAAAATAAACTTGTTCTATAATATTTTTTTAATTTTAAAATAAAATATTATTTTTTAAAATTTAAGCTTGAATATTATTTTACTTCATAAATATAAAAATTATATATTATATTTTAATTTAACAACTTTTTTTTTATCAGATAAATTACCCACAATGTCAAATCCTCTCTAACACATCCAAAGCATCATA
>JAOVVI020001365.1:0-17174 GCA_028571085.2 Nepenthes alata
CTTGCAAAGCCACAAGTGCAACCTTAGGGACCATAGAATGAACTATTCCAGCAAATTCACTCCACAAACAAAGAATCCAATATAGAATTGTTTAAAAAATAGATCACCTTGTTTGCAGTTAATAATCTCTAATTCCAATTGAAAATTTCAGACATTACTTTCTTAATTATGGAAATGCCGAAAATAGCCCCGCATCTCCTTAGTAGTAATAAAAGATTGAAGATTATTCACCATATATGGTTCAATGGAACCCAGCAACCAAGGCACAATGCGAGTATCTTTGCTCTCCTAATGATCAAACTCGTCTGTTTCAACGAGAACTTTAGATAATACATTTAAATAACTCCAAAGTTCCTTTCCTTTCACACACATTCAATAGTGAAACTCCCCGATGGAGTATTTTTTCCATTAGACAAACAATAGAATGTTCTCCTAACATTATAGAGAAAAGAGGTTAAAAAAATTAGTGAGAGAAACCAAACCTTACTTGCAGAAATACACCACCCGAACAATAGACTTTTTCAATTAATAGGAAACCAAATTGTATATAATTTCCACCCATGTGACAATCACCCTAAATCAAGAAGAGGGTAAGTTGCATTTTCCCTCTCTGCAGCCAAACAAAATAAGGTCGTGTTTCTTCTTCTTCCAGCCAAACCAGTTCCGAAGGCAGTAGCCACACCATGCTATTCTTCTTCTCTTCTGTACTCAAATCCCAAATCTTAAGTGAAGACCAGAAGAAGTTGAAGATGAAGCACATGAACTCGACGATGAGAGAGAACTCGAAACACCCACATGAGAACAAGACAGTTAAATAATTGAAGATGAGGAACACTTTGATGGAAAGTAGTCAATGCCAAGAATGAATCGCAACAACAAAAGGACCGATTTTACAAAAAGAATTGATCGAGACAGCAAGAGAATCAAGCCCTAGAATACCCAAAGTACTCAAGTAAGACATGATTCTTCCCAAGAATTTTTGTTACAAGAAATCGTCAATTTGACAAAACCTAGAATACCCCTAGAATGTCGATTCAATCAAAAAGAATGATTCTATTAGCCCCAAAAAACGCCACGATAATTCAAATGATAACTCAAAATTGAATATTGGTAAATGAGTTTGAGGACTTTGATACCATGTCAACTGGTTTGGATGATCTCAATTAAGAATTCTCTACTCATTAAATAGAAACTTTCTTCCTTAATGACAACCCATTAAAATTAATTACATTCTTAATTTACCATCATTGCAAAAGAGGGAAAAAATATCAACAATGTCCCCTATCCTTGAAACCTCCAATTCGCCACAAGCTAAGACCAATCTACCCATCCAGAATCCATCCCAAGAACTTGGGGTCATCCAATCGTCATATCGACTAAATGGAAGAAATTACTTGATTTGGTCCCAGGTAATTCCAACAAAATTAAAAGGAACAGGGAAGATCAGCATTTGACTGGCCTTGTAACTAGCACCGAGGATCAAAATTTTGCATCTTACGATGTGGAGGATTATTTGATCAGATCATGGCTTCGGGATTCGATGCAACCTGAGATTAGTGGAAAATGTATTTTCTTGACTATAGCCAAAGGCATATGGGTAACATAAACTGTACTTATCTCAAAATCAAAGATATATCCTTAGTTTATGACACTAAAACCAAGATTCATTCAACTAAACAGGTACAATGTTGATCACAGAATGTTATAATAAGTCTAAATGGATTATGATTACCGAAACATTGAGATGAAATGTAATGAGGATGCCTAAATGATGTTGAGTTTTGTGGAAAAAAATATTTAAATTCTTAGCTGGACCAAATATTGAGTTTGACAAAGTGCAGGTACAAGCGTTTGGGAAAGAGGAGCTTCCATCCATGAATATAGTTTTTCCACTATTCAAGCAGAGGAAGGAAGGAGCACTCTGATGCTTAACCCCGCTTCCACCGAAGAATCTTTCTTGATAGTTACAAAGAAACAATTATCCAACAACCATGGAGATCTAATGAAAAATCAAGAGAGCAGGGGATCCCACAAGCCACCAATCAATAATGATGATTTTTGGTGTAACCACTACAACAAGCTGACACACCAAGGAAACATGCTGAAAACTAAAGGAGAAACAGCAATTTGGCAGAAACAACAATGAAACATAATGTTGTGACTAGAAACATAAATGATTCCCCGGTGACCACTAGAAATAGGTGGACTCAACCAGATGGAGATTGAAACAATTCAAAGCCTACTTACTTAAATAAGAAACCGGTTAGTTCATGCTCTCTAAGTCATTCAAATAATCATTCCTAATCTCATGAAGTTAGTACCTCAAAGGACAGCACTACACAATATTTAGGTGGTCAATTCAGAGGCTAGTGACCACAACCAATTCATCACACCACTTCACCACATATACCCCATGTCCTAAAAACCAAAAGGTCAAGGTTACCGATGGTACAATGGCTTCCATTGTGGGGAAAGAAACCATTCCCCTCAGTTCTACCTTCCACCTAAAATCAGTGCTTCAAGTATCTAGACTTTTTGTTAATATATTGTCCATTCATAAATTGACCAAAGAGCTTAACTACAAAGTAATTTTCTCTTCTAAAAATAGTGTTTTCCTGGAATCGGTTACAGGAAAGAAAATTGGACTTGCCAAAGAAAGGAAAGGATTCTATTTCTTGGATACAAGCTGTGGCCGAGATGGAAATCGACTATCCCTATCTCATTTCTCCAAAACAATCCCACTAAACAGATCTTAGGCATGGTTTTATCACTTTCGATTAGGACATCCAACATTTTTAGGTTTGAAAATTATGTTTGCTACATTTTTCAAAGGTGTGAATGATATATCATTTCATTGTGACGTGTGTCAATTAGCTAAACATCATTGGGTTTTATTTTCATTAAGTAATAATATAATTCTCCACATCCATTTCCTCTATTCCATACTATGTATGGGGCCTTCTAGAATTTTGAACATTTCTAAAACTTGTTGGTTTATCTTTTTGTTTGATGGATTGTACTCGGTTTATCTTTTTTTTTGATGGATTGTACTCGGATTACATGGCTATTCCTTACAAAAAATAAATCCAATGTGACTACACTCTTTCCCGAATTTCTAAGCATGATTCAAAACCTATTTCGTGATTGAGCCAAAACTAACATATTCAACAACGGAAGGAATATTTTAACCAATATTGATCATCATTTTTCTAAAGGGAAGGTATTATACACCAATCATCATGTCCAAACACACCACAACAAAATGGATCATTGATAGGAAAAACTGACACCTCCTTGAAACACCTTAAGCCCTACTACTTGAAAAGGTAGTGCTTAAATACTACTTGGGGAAGTCATTATAACCATAGCAAACCTTATAAACAGATTACCATCCATAAGCTTGGACATTAAATCTCTAGTATATGTCTTTTCAGAATTCTCCCCAAACTTCAATAAATCCAATCACCTACCACCTAGAATATTTGGTTGTCTCCTAAGCTCCCATTCGTATTTTAGCAACATGGTGAACTAGATCTGAATTAAAAGTCTCCCAAAATGAAGCTTTTCATGGGGAATCTTATCTTCAAGGAGAGAGTTAATTGGAAGATAAGATTAGTTTGAATCTTAGTTTGAGTCCTAGGCACGGTGATCTAGATTTCTCAACCCTAGAAATCACATATTATTCAAAAAAAGGATACTCCAATTATAGCCCCTCCAACAGCCATTACTCCATCATACCCGAATTCCAAGCCTCTTCTTTTTTCTCCCTCTTTACTCTCAAAAAGTGTAAACAATGAGAAACCAGGAAAATATGGTTTTACCTCTATTCTGCCATTGCTAGTCTATTAAAGGAGAGTTGAGCTCCAACTAGTGCAAGTCTAGGAGTCTAACCCGATAGCAGGCAATAAAAGTCATTCGAATTCCACTCCACCACAAAACTCTTCCCTCACTTATTTCATGGATATTGACATTCCTATTGCCACTAGGAAAGGCACAAGAAAGTGTACACAACACTCTATAGTCAGCTTCATTTCTTTTGCTAAACTCTGCTGGCACATAAAGCATCTGTAATAAAGTTGCACACTACTGAACTCCAAAAACAGTTCAAAAGACACTTAATATCAAAGAGTGAAAACAGGCTATGAGTGAAGATATGAAGGCTCTAGAAAAGATTGAGACATGGGAGGTAGTCAAATTGCTGAAAAGAAACTAGTGCGATGCAAATGGGTATATTCAATAAAATATAATGTAATGGGACATTAGAAGGTACAAAGCAAGACTTGTAGTAAAAGGGTAAACTCAAACGTATAAATGGACTGCCACGAGGCTTTTGCCTCACTCGCACAAATGAATACCATTATAGTTTTGGCATCTTTAGCAGTAACCTCTAATAGCCATTAAAGCAATTTGATGTAAAGAATACTTTTTTGCATGGTAACCTAGAAGAGAAAGTCTATATGGAGGCACCTTTGAGGTTTGCCAAACATTCCAAAACTAAGTGTGCATGTTGAAGAAAACCCTAAAGGCCTAAACGGATCGAAGTATTCCTCTAGAGCATAGTTTGGAAGATTTTCCATTACATTGAAAAAAATGATGTTCAACTGTTCAAACAATCACAAGGTAATCATACCCTTTTGATCAAGAGATCGAGGATCAATAAAGTTACAGTCTTGAGTGTCTATGTTGATATATTCGTGACTAGAGATGATTTGATGAGATTGAGAGACTTCAAAGCAGTTGCTAGTTGGCAAAGAAATTTGACATGAAAGCAATCAGAAGGCTCAAATACTTGTTGGAAATTAAAGTTTCATATTCAAAATGGTATATTCATTTTCTAACAAAAGTATATTCTTGACCTACTATAGGAGACAGAGATGCTAGGAGGTAAGCCCTCTAAACTCCCATTGAACAAAATCAAAAACTAGGAGAAGCAACGAAAGATACATTAGTAGATGGGAGTAGGTACCAACGGCTAGTATGAAAGCTTATATATTTGGCCTATATATGGCTAAACATTCCTTATATGGTAAGCGTAGCAAGCCAATTCACGAATTCTATAAGGAAGTATCATTTAAAAACCATTCACATAATCCTACAATAATTATAATTTACCCCAGAAAAAGGTATTCTCTTCATAAATAACAAAAAGCTCATCCTAGAAGCCTAAACAGATGCAGATTGGGCAAGCTTTGAAGTGGATCGGACATCTGGCTACTAAACACTCTTGGGGTGGAAACTTGTAACCTGGAGAAGTAAGAAACAAGCAGTGGTAGCTAGATCAAGCTCTGAGGCAATTCAAGGCTATGGCATTCAGTATTTGTGAACTTTTATGGCTCAAACTATTATGGAAGACTTGGATATCACATGGGAAGGGAACATGAAGTTGTGTTGTAACAAGTCCTCAATTAACATAGCGCATAATCAAGTACAACATGATCGAACCAATTGCGTAGAAGTAGAATGACACTTCAAAAAAAAACTAGACAGTGGTCTAATCTACACCCCATACATCTCAGCAAATGAGCAACTTGCAGACATCCTCACCAGGGACTACCTAGCTCATTATTCCAACAAACCACAAGCAAGTTGGGCATGCACAACATTAGCACACTAGCTTTGGGGAGAGTGTTCATATAGCCTTAACAATTTAATTGAGGATTTGTAGGATTTGATTGAAGATTTGATAGGCTTACTTGACTGGGCAATCAAGAGAATAATTGGGCAACTAACAGATTCAATTGACCAAGTAATCAAGGAGAATATTCTTGATTTATACCAAGATTGTATAGTGATTGATTACTTCTATAAATATGTGCTGAGATCTGGTCCATTCTTGATTTAAACCAAGATTATGTAGTGATATATTACTTCTAAAAATATGTTGCTCAGATCTGATCCATTATATTTTCTCCCTTTTGTACAATTTAAAATCTTAGATTGACAAGACTATACAATGTATAAATTGTAAAGACTTAACCAAAGGAAATGCGAATGATTATTAATTTTCAATAAATCATCATTCCAGTCTTGGAATCTTGTCAAAGCAAGGTTTATCAATAAGATGGTATGAGTCGAATGATGAGAAAAACTCTGGTAACAAACTTTGTTAGGTAATCTCAACACAGGCAATCATGTAAAACCGTAGGGTTCATGGAATCATTCAGAAAGTTTCTAATCTAAACCTTGATTTAACATCATCACCCAGATAGTCCGTGTCTAGCTTCAACTGTATTAATTATTTCTAATATGTTCCAAGACAAGCAAAGACCCCTACTAAGTTAATAGCCATGATCTGTTTCTCACATTCTTTCTCATACTTAACAAAACTGTCTTTGTCATGCTGACTGGCATTCTACTGAACTTTCATCTCTTCCTTAATTAACTGTTACCTCCAAGATTCTAATCCATTTGTTTTCCTTCATACAATTCTTATCAGGATGTCTTTTCATGAGGGATTAAAGCAGGAAGCTCATCTAGAAAAAGCTATAGCAATTTAGAGATTCCTTTAAACAAACTTTTGAGGTTTAAGCGGACACAGTTAAATGGACACACTGTAGATCCGGAATCTTCATTATCTCCTCTGATTGTGACTGTCAAAAACAATCTGGGGTGATGAACAGCTAGAACTTACAAACATATCAAAAACATCATCTACTCTGTGGCTAGGAAATCAAAACCAGAGACAGACTTTAAAAGTGGGGTAGAGGCTACAGCAGATTCAGACACTCTTGCACTATGCAATGCTTATGGTGTACCAGAGAACCCTATCACAGCTGCGTGCATAAAGCTGTGTGGCAGGAGGTTCTGAAGAAAATTAAGTACAACTATCAGAAGTTCACAATGGGACTGAAGGGAGTCAATGATGGGATTTTTAAGCAGTAGGTCAAAGTGAAGCACAAGAACACTAGAAAGAAAAGGACTATGCTTGCTCTTCATATACTACCTTTGGCAAGAAAGAAATGGAAGGGTTCATCTATAGCCTACCAAAGCAATTGTTCAGCTGGTGCAGAAATACACAGCAGACTTGATCAGAAACTTTGTCGGTTCAAAACTCTCCATACTTGATAACAGTTTTAGCTGTGTATTATACATACTTGATTAGTAATTAACAGAAAAGATACTCCCCCCCAAAAAAAAAATAAATAAATAAATAAAAACAACAAAAAAATATCCCCACAACAAAATTCACCCTCCTAACAACCTTTTTAGCACTACAATTATTTCTTCACTATACATCCTTCTAAATCCTGCAACATTTCGATCCATAAAGAAACCTTCTTTCCTTCAAGCTGATAGGCATAAAAAAACAATTAGTACTCGGGCAGACCTTCTCCAGTAAAAGTATCCTGCTTCGATTCTCACCACCATCATTTCCTCCTACTCTCACCAATATCATCTCCGGTTCTCAACTTATGTACATCATATCTATCAAGCTTAAAAGACATAATAAATTATGATCATACCGTTTTCATTAAAGCAAGATGACTGATATAATGGGATCAAAAACGTTTTCAACCCCTTACCAGTTGCAGTACCATAGAAATACTCATATGAAGGTGTTCCCAGGTTGAAAGGTTGTCACCAGTCCATGTTGCAGCATATCTTTGGCTACCTATAAATCCAGCTCGAGTAAGAACGAAAGGGCGTTTATTTTCCTCAGATAACCTCATGCCTTCATATGTAGATCTTGCCATCAGTATGCCATACACCTAAATAGGAAAGAAATCAAGATGAGCAACCCAAATCTAGGATCATGAAATAGGAGGAAAGGGGAGCATCAAGAGAAATGATACATTGTGGTAGTACGAGTGATTTTGGCAGCCACCAAGCTCAGGATCACCAAAGTGAATGTTGTTTTCAGGCATTGTCTTCGTCACAACCTGAAAAACAATCATCAGATCCCAAACCAACATAGGAAGGAAGAAATACCAGAAATCAACCAAAAGGCAGCCTTATCTGCACCTTAAAAATAGATGGTTCGTTCATATCATTCCATATACCATCAACACCATTAGAAAAAAAATCCTTCACTAAACTAGCCCACCATGAGCGAGTTTTTGATTGTGTAAAATCAGGAAACACACACGGCCCAGGCCATACATCCCCTGCAGAAGGATAACAAACAATATTATGGTTTACAATACCCATGTCCCATAGTTGAACCAGAACAATATCTAACAGCAACAGCTTATAAGAAAAGATGGATTGACTTGTCTACCAACCCAGTAAACATCTCCACTCGATATTTCAGCCAACTTTACAGATAGAATTCAGAAAATCCACATAGATTTCCTTTAGGAGGGGAACACAGCAGACTCATGCCTTACACAGGACCGACTGGGACAGAGTTTTTAGATCAAAAGAAAGTGCAGCATTGTTATTCGTCACTCCAAGCATTAAATAGGGATCCCCCTGCGCAATAGCCACGAGAATTTGCCGAGAAGACCAAGTGATTAGGGCTGCCTTAGAATGGATGGATAACAAGACAGGTTCTTGCACACATAGGGTTAGAAGTGCAAAGCCAGTCATTAGAGCATGCTATAGTCCTCCATTTTATTGACATCTCAGTGGGTGGAGGCACCGAGCTGGTTGGTTTGGCCTAGTATGTAGCTCTATTTTTTTTCCTTTTACTTGGCAAGAGGAAGATATTCGTTAAACGATGTGCTAAGAAAGAGATGTGACCAAAATAAGAGGCTAGAGAGTGTGTCTAGGAGAAATATGATGGTTCTTCGCCTCCCATCCTTATCCTTGAAGTTCTTAAATGTTGCATCAACTTCATAGGCCCTTCCCCTACCTCATTTGGATTTCAGTATATACTGATGGGAGTGGACTACGTGTCCAGTTAGGTTGAGGCCATTACTAGTAGCAATGATCATCGGGTTGTCATAAAGCTCCTTCGGGAAAATATTCTATTCCTGTTTGGCATGCCTCAGGCTATTTTTAGCAATCAGGATAAGCATTTTTGTATCAGTTGTTTGCTTCCTTGATGATGAACGGCATTGTTTATAAAGTGGCTACCCCCTATCACCTTCATATCAGGGACAAGTTAAGTTAGTAATAGGGAGATTAAGTAAATTCATCAAAGAACTATTACCCCAACAGGACAAATTGGTCTTTCCGGCTAATAGATGCCTTATGGGCCTATCACATGGCATACAAGACAATTTTGGGAATGTCTCTTCTTATCAACTAGTCTCTGAGAAGTCTTGTCATCTTCCTGTCAAAACCGGCATTAAAGCATACTAGGTCTCCGACAAATGAATCAAAATTTAGAGGATGCCAGAATTCACATAAAGTTATAGTTGTGCAAGCTTAACAAGCATAGAAACAATGCCTTCAAAAATGCTGAAATAGCCAAATTGAAACTTAATGAACTGCATGACCGACACATTAGAAGAAAAACTACCTATCTTGGTCAAAAGGTACTGTTATATAGTTCACACCTACATCACTTTTTGGATAAGCTAAAATCTTGATGGACAAGACCTCACATCATCATCGACATTTTTAACCATACTGAAATTGAAAATCCTAAGCGACCGCTTTAAGGTGAATGAGCAAAGGCTAAAAACCTTCCTAGAGACTTTTGTTTCAAGTGTGGAGTCCTTTGACTTGACAAACCCACCTCAACCAAAGTGATTTTCTTGTATTCTATCTGGTAGTTATAAAATTTTTCTTCTTTACTGTCTACAGGATAGAGAATTTGGTCTTAAATCAACCCATTCCTTATTTTGCGGGCTATTCACAGCATGATTGACTGATTCAAGTTGGGGGAAGATATTATCTTCAATAGACTGACCTATTTTCTCGTTTCAAGTTCTTGTAAATGATAATAATCATACGGTATGTGGAGCACACACATATATTCTCTCTTTACATCTATTTTTGCTGAATGTATTTACATTGAGAACTATGTTCAATTCAGGAAGGGAAGAGTGCCTTTTTCATATATACCTATTAAAAAATTTTGAAGAAAAATTCTTTGTAGGGAATTTTTAGTACATGACTTGAATACTAAGCTTCAAGAGTTGAAATTTTATGACCAATTAGATTTAAGAATCAACTTTATATAAATTTCATATAATTGTGATGTCTTATGGTTACATTTAGAGAGGAATCACCCCTTAATACATTTAGTCTCATCCCCTCCTATTTTGTGAAAATATCATGAACTATCACATCCTTGGAGTAGAGACTTAATACCTATGTGAGTTTATTTAGTCTAGTTTTCATTTGAGAGGGCATTTATGCTTACTCTTTCAATGATTATCATCAACATTATTCTTTTATTAACTGCATCATGATTGTTTTAAACTTATTATTCTCAGCAATTAATCATCGTTAAAAAAGAATTACTAAGTTGACGCAAAAAGGTATTGTTATTCATATTGAGGATGACAAAAAGGGCGTATCTTTAACTTTTAAGCATGAGCTTATTTCATTCTTTGTTCAACTATCACTTGGAACAAATTTGAGCATATTATATGCAAACTTTAAAGTTCATGATTATATTTTCTTTGGTTTGCCCACAATAAAAATTAACTTAGACGTGTTAAACACTTGTCCTATCCAAAGTGCCTTAAAATGCATTCACTATCCAGGAAAAAGGATAATAATGATGAATGGTGTGAAAAAGATGAAAAGGAAACACAAGTGAGAATTTTATTTTTACATGATCTAGTGATCCATAAAAAGGCACCACAAAGTCTAGGAATTGGACATTCTTGTATTATTTCTCCTTGTATTTGACACTTCTATGGGGGGACAAAGGCTAAATAATTATTTTTTAAAGTAACAAAAATGAGAATAAAGGGAGAAAATGGTAAATGAAACCAAAGATGTCTTGTGGGAAGTTGTTTTTGAAAGTAGAAGAGGGAAGTATTTTAACACACCAAAGAGAGAGTACTTCTTTGCTTTCAATGCAATTTTTTTTTTTTTTTTGAAGAAAAATCCATATTTTTTGTAACTACAAACCCATAGCTTCATTACAACCATAAGACCCAAAAAGACCTTGATGTACACAACCCATATGCATAAACTAATGATGCTCTTGCTTACTTGATTGGTCTTGAAGGTAAGCTGTCTTTCATGAAGTTAAGACAAGCTTTTATATCAATAGTATTTTTCGTTAGAGTTGTGTACTTTTTTTCCTTGTACTTACTCATGATTTTATGCTAATCCTAAGCTCAACCTATGAGTTCAACATATCTTTTGAGAGTTCATATCGGGTGAGGTTTGAAGTTGTGGTAAAAGATGGGATTGTGCATCATTGGATTTATTGGTTATGGATGAAATAAATCCACACACACACATGAACTCTATCAATGATCAAATTAATATATACCAATACATAAAATATTTAACGTTGGTAGCTTGAATTAGATTTTCATCCGACCGACACTTCTACATATATTTAAAGATTCCTATGGATGTTTATTGGTATCATTGCTGGAAACATTCACAAGACTTTTCTTGTCCAGTAGAACCACTTAACAAAATTATATTTCTAACCCTTTTAAATAATATTTATTTATTATTTATCTCCTTTTAAATAATATTTATTTATATAATTTGATCAATAATATTGGTCTTAGAACTTTTAGGAATCAAAGCCTAAAAAGTAGGAATTTTAATCCACAAAGAAGGAGATAGACCCAAGACACATCAATGATCCATATCCAAGAAAAATGAGCCAATTAAAGAAAAATGAGCCAATTATGGTGGCTCCATCTCCCAAGATGGATTGGTCGTATAATAGTTTGTTTGTTTAGTTAAATGTCAGATAATAGTTTGATTAGGATTGGTCAATGATGTTAATTTTAGTTTTAGTATTTAGGTTATTCTATTATATCACAATTATAAGTTACTAACACCTTTAATTAGCAGTCCTTTTAATCGGTTTAGTTGTTTGAATCTTCATTTACCTGCATTTTATTTCCCATACGATTTCGAGTAAAACTAGATTAATTGATTCCCATCATCCCACAACTTCAACATTTTCATTATCTTTTCTTTCCAGATTATGAAGTTGTCACAAAATTAGTTTTGTGAGGATTTCAAATTCCCTATGGATTCAACAACTCGACTAACCAAATAAAATTACCTTAAACCCTCATGTATTTGTGAGATTAAACCGAACAATTTTTGGGATCAATCTATGACACTACACAAGATGCCCCTAGACAAGCTAGTAATTGGCAAGTAGGTTCAGATCTCTCTAGAAACTCCTTATGCTAGTACACAAAATTTTAAACTAGCATAGCATAGAGCTCTCATCCTTTTCACCTTTTTATGTTCTAAATGTTTTAGTTAATTAAAATATTAACCTATTGAAATTCAAAACGTTAGGGGGTTCATAGCCTACATAGAACCTCCAGTATGATATTAAGCACTGATTGAGACCAATAGCATAGAGGTTATACCAACAAAAGGTCTGCCATCTGCAGCTCGAACCCAGACATCTCTTTTAGAGCCACTGTCATAAACAAAATACCCCTCTTCATGTTTGATCCCCGGGTCAAGCATCCATATTGCTTTGAAACCATTAAGATGAATATCTTCCACCAGAGATTTTGGATCTGGGAAACGCTCCTAATCAAAAAATAAAATAAGTAATAGAACAGTGCATAGTCAATATCAATGTTGCAACTTTGAGGAATGATTTCCATAGGATGGATTTATATCTCACAGGCAAATCTATGGTAGAGAATTGCATAAAATTAGACTAGCAATGAATGCATGTTTATTAATTGCACGACACACACAAAAGGTAAATAAAGCATATTTTGTCTTGGTAAATTTTTTTGGAATCTGGGAAAGGAACACCTTTATGGCAACAATATTTATAAGAACAATGCAGATTCGGCAGAAATCATTACTCTAAACTTACTAAGCTAAAGTAGAAAATAAGCATCTCAAAGGTGGTTTTAAAATCAAATCCAAAGCCAATTCAAACAGCATAACATAAAAAGTTGCATGTGCTTAATTACACAAACATATATATATATACATAACATATATGTATATGTATATAATAATGACTACAATAATAAGCATGCACCTATAGTATAGCTTTTCCTTTCTTATTTCAGGTATTTCTGAATTTAAAGAGTTCTAATAGCATATGTTATGTTGTGCAACACTAAGACCATTTTTACCATTGCAGTGAATTCTTGGGGAAGATAATGTCCTTCCACTCAACACTGCCGAATCACTAGGGCCAACTTTCATCCATGCTCGACAGGTGGATCTCGCAATTAAGCTCTTTTCTACCCTTACACTTGAGGGCCAATCTCTATCAAGCCTAAGAAAATCTTTGTACAACTCCGTTATCTTTTAGGAAGCCTATGTACCATAAAAACTATCTACATAAGATTGTCTCTTAGGCTATTGATCCTGACACAAAGTTAGAATTTTAACTCTTTCAAAGTGGTATCTCACTGATGGCAGAGGACCTTCATTGCCCTCCACTTAAGCTACACATGAAAGCCCCAAAGTTAATCCCAAGGAATAATAAAGCTTCATAGGATCTTTCTGTATAGGTTAATGGGAAAATGAACAAAAGAAAATCCATTGGGGCCAATTCAAGTAACACAACTAAAATTGCCCCACTACAATAGGGTCCCACATAATGGAGGCTCGAGAGTAAGACATAAGTAGTCTTATTCCTATATGTAGAAAACATTTCCATTAACAAAACTTGGCATGAGGGTCACAATGAAGCAACCTTATTATTGCTCCAAAACTCACCTTCGAGTAATATAGCTAAAAGTGATCATCAAAAAAGTTGATGCAACTAAAAGTTTAACTAAGATATCAGAGAATTAGAATTTCTCACGCACATCAACCTTAAATATAGGATGGTTTTCACAACCATCACAATGGTTTTTAATTTACATTTAACCACCGAATGCTACCATCTGTCCACCCAAACACCTTTCCATCACATTTTGAATGCAATTATGGTGGCAAGGACCGAAATAACCCCGTCTTCAACCGCTAACTCCAAACCAAACTTAGCTGGATGTGTGATTTTGATTCCAATTTCTTCAATATGAATTATTATTCTACAAAATGGAGAGGGAAATATGGATAAGCACAATATTCTATGACTCAAAGTCAATCTCAAGATTCTCTAAGACACTCCTTTTTGTGGTGGAAAGTGAGAAAATTAACGAAACATTGACCTTGAAAGTGCTTTTATATTAACAATACTCACTCATTATTGGGAATTAATAATAGCAATAGAATTTACTTTCTCTTAACATGATCAATGATTAGTTTACTAAAGATCTTGTTTTATATGTTCTATCATATTAGTTATTTGTATAATACATGATTTTTATTGGTTATAATATATATTTGACATACTACATGATAGATTAACACAACAATTTTAAATTGCAATCTCGGGGTGTCATAGTGACGTGGTTGTAGCAATGTCGTGGCCATAATGTAAGCAATCGTAACGATGTCACAGCCATTGTGGATGCACCAAAACAGTTGCAACTCTTCACATACTGTTAGGTATTGACCAAAAAGATACTTTGTGACCAACATTTTGTTGTATGTTCAACACCTAAATCAAAGTTTATCCAAGTCAAATACAACAACAATACATATTTCACATTGCTAAAAAAATATAACAAAAGTTCTTAGAGGTCAGACAATGGGCACCATTACTCAAATTTCTACACTTCTATTCCTTAAGGACAATTTTCTAGATTTTGCTAACCAATTTATAGTTGCGGACTCCATGACCATTACAATACACACGTGGGGACCATGACCGCATTTTAAAACTACGGTTTCTTGATGTGGTAGAATATGGGTAAGTACAAAGCTTTAGTGGCACACAAAAAGGTATGCAGCAAATTGGATATTTAACATTTTCCATTTGGAATATTTCAGCTGTTTCAAAGTTCATTGAGCCATTGAGTAGAAAGTTGACACCCTATCTGTGAAGTGGATTTGTGATTTACATAAGAGCTGACATTTAGACTTCAATGCCTAAAACAATGCAGCAGTGTTTCATAAAAGGTCATGAAGACTAGGCCTTTGATTGTCTAGAGCTTAATGGAACACGGAGTAGGTAGCTATCAATGTAATGGTTTCTTCAATATACACAAAGCATATGAGCTGCTTAGGGAGCATGCTGTTGGAAGCATGGATGGCAGAAGGAAACTCTGAAACAATCATACTTTAATGCTCAAGTCAATGCTTCCTGATTAACTGTTAGTAATGACAAACTCGCAACATGGATAGTTATTGGAGATAGAAGATGGTCCTTGTGTGGAGATGCAGAGGAGAGCACTAATCACCTTTATTTTGGTTGAGTTTTTATTAGGCAGGTCTGGAAATATAATCCTCTGCACTATTGAATAATAGGCACTCAACAGGGATCCTACAAGATTGTGTGAGCAGAACAGGTGATGGCATAGGCATTCAATAAGAGGTAGAAGGAAGCAATTAAGAAACTCCTTGCAGCTGCAGATGTTAGTTGGATTACAAGGAATCCTAAGGAGTTTCACGACTCCTCATTTAAAGGAGTTGGATATATAGCTTAGTTGTGCGTATATATTTGATGTAAACTCTGGCATGCCGAGAAGAAAGGACAGAATTAGGACGGAACAAATACAAATCAAATTAAAGATATTAAGCATAGCCATTTTTTTCTTGCAGATAATACATTTTGATTGAGTTATTGATAAGGGCAAAATGAAGAAATCAAGATAGATCAAAAATCCTTCTTTCGTTGATGGAAATTACAAGGTACTTCATTGCTTAGTCTGACTTGTATAGAGCTTGAACAATTTATACAATCTACAACACACTAGAGAGTCCTTGTTGATAATCATTTACTCCGACAACGTATAGGGCTCCTTAGACAATTTGATATCTCATACCAAGTAAATCTACAACGCTGGCGTTGACCGTCCGGGCGGCCAACTCACTCGCAGACGGTCAACTCAGATGTTGACCGTCCACGTTCTGCACGTTGGGCCCAAAGAGGCTTTTCTACAGTAATGGACGGCCGCCCCTTGCCTTGAAAGAATTCACACGCGGCCACCAGCTTTCCCAAAATAAGGTCCGTTTGGGCCCACGATCCATCAGGCGGCTAACAACGGCTCTCGAAGCATCCTCCACGAGGGTGGCCAACACGCACGCAGACGGTCAACTCAAACGTTGACTATCCGCGTTCTGCACATTGGGCCTAAAGAAGCCTTTCAACAGTAATGGGCCTGGTCCGTTTGGGCCCACGATTCATCAGACGACCAATAAAGGCTTTCCAGGCATCTTCCACAATCCCAACTGGCACCCAAAATGGACATTGACAAAATTAGCGCCCTTCACATAAGGAAGGCGCCAGATTTTTTCAATTCTTTGCCAACTGGGGTTCTCCAATGGTAACATGCCCAGAAGGAAGGTGCCCGGCTTGGAAAGCTGTTGGCCGCCTCAGAAGGAAACTATCTCGCTCAGCTTGACAACTGGCGTCTGCTCCAGAAGGCAGGCCAGCCAAGAATTATGCAGGGAATCATTCCTTCCAAAGGAGGAAGATCACCCTCTCAAATGATAAAAGAAGCCCTTGAGTTATGGTCCAGGGCATGCTTTCAGTTACGCTTTCAACCACACTGACAAACGGACATGCTCCCAATTTACTTTTTGGATCAAGCTCCCAATACTCTTGGACCTTCATCTCTCTGCTGAGGCTTCCAGAAAAAACCTAAGGCAACAACGCGCCTCTGACGGCCGTTCACTGCCACCCACCGTCCAGATTCACGACGACGGCTTTTGCCTCTCTCTCATCTGGATATTCACACACTCTCACCTTTGCTCTCCTTTCTTAGTTTTCTGCTACCCTTCGATCATCGAAGGCTGCTTACTGACTTGAGCGTCGGAGTGTTTTCGGTGGGATAACTTCCCGCCGACACGCTGACCTCCTGTGCTTTTTAGTGATGTGCAGGATTCACGCTCAGGGAACGGAACCAGTTCAACCATCCAGGCGAATCCGAATCCGTTTGAAATTCGGATCTAGGTACGCATCACAAATAATGAAAATAATTAAGAGGCCCTTCAAAACTCATGGTGTTGGTAAATTTCCAGTCATACCAAAAAAATCAACTTAGTGAAGTATTCAATAGTCGCAATAGAAAATATACAGTGATATTGAACAA
>JAOVVI020001366.1:0-18600 GCA_028571085.2 Nepenthes alata
GATTAGGTTTCTCTTTCGCGTGTTCAGTAAACTGGCATTGACCGGAGTTAGTTGCTCCATCTTACATATTTCGGTCAACGCTAGTTGACCGAATTTTACTTACCTTAAAATTTTTTGGTCAACTAGCGTTGACCGAATTACTTTCTTCTTCCCCCTTCTGGTCAACTAGCGTTTACCAGATTACATTCCTCTTTCACTTCTTGCTTTTCGGTCAACAGGTGTTGACCGGATTACGTTTTCCTTTACCTCAAAAGAATTTGGTCCTTATAGAAGATCCCAAAATTTGATACCTTACAATTCTCCCCTACTTTTAAATGAAGTTACTAACCTCAAGAAAATAAGTAATGATACTTGTTCCGAATCTCTTCCTCTCGTTCCCAACTTGCTTCTTTAGGGGAGTGATTCTTCCAGAGTACTTTGACGAAGGAGATTGACCTTGTATGTAGCCTTTGTTCTCTCTAGTCTAAGATCTGCATTGGTTCCTCTGCATAGGATAAGTCATTGTCAATTATTAAAGGCTCAAACTCAATTATATGTATAGGATCATGGACATATTTCCTAAGCATTGATACATGAAACATGTCATGTACTTCTGCCAAGCTAGGTGGTAGTGCTAGTCGGTAGGTCACCTCCCCGATCCTTTCTAAAACCTCAAAGGGGCCAATAAATCGTGGCTTCAGCTTTCCTTTTACCCCGAATTTGGACGTCCCTTTAGATGGTGACACTTTTAGGAACACAAAGTCGCCCTCATCAAATTTCAATGCAGATCTCCTCTGATTTGCATAGCTCTTTTGTCTGCTCCAGGCAACTCTTTGATTCTCATGCACTAACTTTATCTTTTTCGTTGTCTCCTTAATAATTTCTGGACCCAAAATTCTTTTATCTCCAGGCTCCTCCCAGTGAATCGGTGATCTACATCTCATTCCATACAATGCTTCAAAAGGAGTCATGCCTTTGCTGGCCTGATAACTATTATTATACGCAAATTCTGTCAAGGCCAAGAAATTGTCCCAAGTCCCTTTCATTTCTAAGACCGAGGCCCTTAGCATATCCTCAAGGATCTGAATCGTCCGTTCTGACTGGCCGTCGATTTGCGGTTGATAAGCGATATTGAATTTTAATTCTATTCCCAATTCCTTATGTAAACTCTTCCAGAACCTCAAAACAAAGCGAGGGTCTATCTGATACAATAAAGGCAGGCACACCATGAAGCCTGACGACCTCATTTACATACAACTGGGCCAGTTTATCATGGGAGTAAGTCGTTCGGATTGCTAAGAAATAGGCTGACTTTGTCATCCGGTCAACTATAACCCAAATAGCATTGTGTTTTCTTGGTGTCCTTGGCAGGCCAGTTACAAAGTCCATTGCAATATCCTCCCATTTCCAGCCTGGAAGCGGCATCGGTTACAATAACCCAAATGGTTTGCTCCTCTCCACCTTTACTTGTTGGCACACAAGATATTTTTCTACATAAGCTGCGATGTCCCTCTTCTTATTCCTCCACCAGATTGTTTTATTTAAGTCATGGTATATTTTATTGACTCCTAGGTAGATTGTATACCGAGAGAGATGGGCTTCCTTAAAAATTTTCTCTTTTAATTCCTTATTGTCCAGCACACATAATTGATCCCTAAACCTTAATGCTCCATCCTATCTGACATAAAGATCACTCCAGGAATCTCTGTTCAGATCGCTCATGATATCCACAAGGAAGGGATCATTCACCTGCCCCCCCTTAAACTTATTTATCATCTCTTGCTGGACTTGAAGGTATGCTAAAATTATTTGCCTTCCTTGAACATACCGCTGGATGTCATAGTACATTAGACAGTCTAATATCTCTATTTGCTTGACTTGTATCCTTGCTAAGACACTTGGTTGTCGACTTAGTGCATCAGCAACTACATTGGCCTTACCTGGCTCGTATTGGATTTTACAATCATAATCCTTCAAAAATTCAATCCACCTTCGTGCCGCATCTTCAGTTCTTTTTGAGAGAATAAATACTTTAAACTTTTATGATGAGAATAGACCAAAAATCTCTCACCATACAGGTAATGCCTCCAGATTTTTTGTGTGAATACTACTACAGCCAATTTTAGATCGTGAGTTGGGTAATTCCTTTCATGATCCTTTAACTGACATGATCCATAGGCAACTACCCCTCCGTGCTGCATTAAAACACAGCCCAATCAAAATTTTGAGGCATCACAATAGACAATTAGTCCTCGTGATTCATCCGGAATGGTCAGGACTGGTGTAAAAGTTAGCCGGTCTTTCAGCACCTAAAAGCTCCCTTCACAGTCATCGGTCCACTCATACTTAACCTCTTTCTTTGTCAGCTGTGTGTTTTTTTTGGTAAGTAAGTAAATTAAATTAAATTAAATTAAAATATAAGACGATGTTCGAACTCCAAGTGTTTTGCCAACTTAGAGATAGAACAACGAGCTAGGGCATTCCCCGAGCAACACCATGAACAAAATCATAAAATCGAGCGAACGATAACAGAAAAAATTAATAACAAGATTATAGCAAACAAAACGGGGAAAAAGCCACGCCAGCTCGCTAAGCCACCCACACCACCAAATCGAGCATCCCTACAGAAGAAAATTCCCACTCAGCCAAAGGAGTGAACAACCGGACCAGCAACTATTTATTCTAACAATTCCTGGTCACAGCAACAAGAAAAACAGCACTACCGCCAGTAACTATGGAAATTCAGCAAAATCAGCACTGCCACCTCCAGCAAATTCAGCAAAATAAACATTGCAGCAGAAAATTCCCGTCATTCCAGCACAACTATGGGATTTACAATCCAGCATACATAATTCCACGAAAATCAGTAGAATATTCCCATGCAAATAGCCATCAACAGCTGCCATTACATCACAGCAAAAAGGAAATCCACACCATTCCACCATCAGCTACTGCCCGCAAATGCCATCAGATCACTTTAGCAATCCAGCAGCAGCATCCTAATGAGGCACGTTTAGCTCTGATGAAGGAAGCATCCACAATATTAATCTCAACACTCATTTACCCAACTCGGTATTAGCAAGCAGGAATTAAGGGGAGAGCTACAACATCAGCAGCACAGCAGAAGCAGCAACAGAAGATTATTATCAGCAGCAAGAATCAGCACAACCGAGCATATCTTCAGGAAGAAATCCCAAGCTAAGCACCAACGGCTTCAGAACAGCCATAGCAATCACCAATTCAAACTCCTCACAACCACCTATTCAACTCTGATAGGCAGCAAACTGCAAAAATAATATTAAGATAGGAAGAAGAAAAAACACCTGCTTCAGGAGCAGCTTCCATCAGCAACAACAAGCTTGAGTTCGGCCACAGCAACCATCTACAGATACTATATAGCAGCATCCATCAGCAGCAGCACACTGATCATGGCCTGCAACTTATTCTATCTGCTAACAACACCCATGGACCAGCAATCGGACCATCAGCAGTCCAAGCCATTTACAGCTAAGTGGCACACGGGCTAAGCCGTGGAAAACAGCCACGAAAGTTTAGCATGCCAGCATAATAGACCATAGGCATGGAATCAAACCCAGCAGCATCAGAGAGCTTAAGGAATCTACAACTGAAACAATTATACAACATAGCCTGCTCCAACACCAAACCAGTGAAGCAAAATCTGAAAATCATCTATTCCGAAAACCACATTAGCACACCTAACCCTCCTATCCCCAGCCAGGCTTACCAGTGAATGTATAAAAACACAATTGAAGCAAGAATTCTGATAGCATCAGCTAAAATTCCTACTCAGTTAACATCAACCCCTAGGAACAGCCAAAACAAACTAAAACAGCACCGTGAAGCCTATGCACCCATCCAGATACCCTGGACACAGAGAATATACAGTCAGGAGGACCATTAGAGTTTCTTGAGGCTTTTTTTCCGCTTCCTCCTAGATTTTGTTTGGCTCCAGTTTCCGTCTTGCATAACATGGATTTGTTTGAGGTGCACCTCCGGATGACTTTGCACTTCCACTTTTTTTAACGGAAACCTTTTAAGTTCCGCTATAAATCATCCAAAGTACTACAATGTTCCAATTGAGAAATAGGTATCAGGTTCTGTAGGGAATGAAGAAAGCCAAAGATAATCCGCTTCTCATGTGAAAATAAATACTCTTTGTGAGGATGTGCAAGTACTGATAATCTCAGTGCTTCAAAGGAAGTGGCCCCAGAGTTGAGAAATTTTGCCCCAACAAGAGGAAAGGATGAGGTGAGCTCATCCCTATTTTGTATTTATACATTACACCAGCTTTGATCTAAAAAAGATAACACCAGGTTGCGATGATCCGTGACAAGGGAATCAAGAGACTGTCGAAATGGTTTTCCATCAACTAGCAATTGGATGGCACAGGACAAGGGATCAGGATCCTTTCCCACTACCTCCGACTGCCTTTGGGCATGTTCAAATCCAGGCCCTTCTGCCCCTTCAACCTGTGCAAATTCAGTTACTGAATTAGCAACTTTAGCCAAAGCATTCACAGCCGAGCAGCTAGCCAACTGGTCCACGTTCATAATATCCTGGGGAGCTACCAATGCCTCGCCCAAATGACTAACAGCTAGGGAACCATTCTTGCACCCATTGTTAGTCTTAATATGGCCTGTGTCTACTAGGGAGTACTTGTGGCAGAGCCTCACGATTGAGTCCGGAGTTGAGACATCGACCCCTAGTTCAAAAAAGGCCCCAGCGGAATGATCATCATCAGGAGACCTTTCGAGCTGATACTCAAGAAATTCCACTCTTTCAGAAGCATATGATCTAACAATCACTAAAAACAATATGGTGATTCCTGAGGAAAGACATTATACTCAGGTACTTCCTCCAACTTTACAAGCATATGTGTGGATGTTCTAGTCAGTGCTCAGACAAACTACTGTACACAGTTGGCTAGGCATGTTTGGTCCATAAGGAAAAATAGTTGTCAGATTCGATGTTGTCCAAGGAGTTAGAATGTAAGTGTGGGCCAAGTAAATTGTTGGGAAAATGGGAAAAAATCCGTATTTCTAGAAAAATAGAAGCCAAGAGCATCAGCTTGGATTGAATAAACAGGTGCCATGCAAAGGAAGAAGATTTTTTCACATTGCACTAGCAAGCATGCAGACACACTCTACATGATGCAAAAACAAACTAAATAAGTTTAGCAGTTACTATAGTTGTACAATTGCCAACTGTAGCAGCAGATAGTTCAAGGGCATTGTTTTTTTCCTAATGAGCTTTCAGATAGACAAATCTAGAAAAATGTCTTAGTTAGCATTCTAGTTTGAAATGGGATCATGCTTTACCATTAATGACTTTTGATTAGGATTGTTTGGGTGAACACAGTCTTAATTGGACCTCTACATATTTAAGGCATCTAATGTCTATACAAGGAACTTCTATGCCTGCACTTCGAACGTTTTAATTTTTTCATCAATGTAACACAATAAATTTTTTCCTCTTTATTTACCAATTGCCTACACCACCAGTACAGAGAATTAAACCCCGGGAAAGGCAAATATTAAAAGCTTCACCTTAGTTTATAATGATTTTTTGCAAAGTAAAATTGTAATTCCGAAATTTCCGTAAGATAGTTTAGTCATTTTACAATATCCAAAATTTAATATGTTTGTATCTTTTATGTGCATGAGGAGGCTTTATTTAGACCAATTTAAAAATATACCTTTACAACTTCCAACAAAAATTTATTAACTTTTGTAGGCATTTCTTAGACACAATTAGCAGGCTCTAATTTAGAAAGAAGACTTCAGCATTATCATTACCTTGATTAGTTCACTTGCAAATCTTGCTCTTAATTTAGATTCTCTACCTTGTGTTGAAGTTTTTAGCTTACATATGGAGTTGGAACAATCAGAAATAATGGACAGCTACTGGATTTTCACTCAGTAATAGGAATCCCTCCTCTACTTTTAGTAACAAAATGCCCCAGATGTAAAACCAAACTTGGTAGCTTCCCAACAATCTCTCTCAGTTTTGTGATGCAACTCCATCCTGCTGGTGCTTTATCATCTAAGAGGCATGAGCATATATCAAATATCAATTGATAATCAGTATAGGGAGGCCCTGATACTGATATTTCCTCATACTTGAAAATATCGTGATAAGTCACCATAAACATATCACAATAGGATGATATGGCTTCTTTTTAGATGCCTCAATCCATATGTTACCGGCCTTTTGGGGTATTTTTCAATGAGCAAGATAGATACCAAGCTCAATTTTTATACAATTAACTCAAATTCTCCAAATATGTAAATTAATGAAAAAGACGGTCAAATTTCAATATCTATTTTATTTTGAATGTAGTCACGGGAAAAAACATTTTGTTTCAGCAACCTCAGATACTAATAATCATCCAATACAATTGATACTGATACGGATGTAATCGGTACCTAGACCAATATTTTAATTCATGGGTGTGTTGTCTATGCTTATAGGGATATTTTCTCCTCTTCTCCATCTTTTGTCAAATTCCAACTCCCAAAACCCATAATTCTTATACTCTCTTCTCACCCTCAAACCTTGAACAACCCTCCTTAGAAAACCTAATTTTCCACAACCTGAGCAGTTTTGTATCAGCCACGTGGTAACTCTTTTGGTGTGATCATCATTTTTAACTTCAAACAACCAAAAAAAAATCATCAAAAGAAAAATCACACAAAGATCAGTTGCATGAATTTGGTTTCATAATCCTATTAATTGTAAACCCATGCTCGATAGATTAGAGATACAACCAACAAGAACTATTGTTATTAGCTATGGCGGTTCAACTTCATCCAAATTTCCATTAACAATGAATGCAGAAGAGTTTCTTGACTAGAAAGCATCATTGACCTAGTGAACTGAAATCATCATATGTAAAGCTGAAGATTGAAGGAGGTTGCGTTATAGTAGTGATGGAAAAGGCTTTATGAGCAACATTCTATACAAGATTGGTTCCTAAGAATGTCTGAAAGCAAAGTTAAGAAGAAACTGCTTTTGGCAGACTGTATGATGAATTAAAGATGATAACATTTCTGCAGCACTGATAATTTTTTTTTTTTTCAAATAAGTGTGAACAGCCACTAAAGCTAGAACCTAGCAATGGTCCTCAAAAAGGAATAGCATCTCATCATTTCAAAGCCAAGGAATTTTCTCAAGATGATGAAATTCCGGCACATTTGAGGATGATAGTTTTAGAAGAAGGAATAGTTTGATTTTCTGAATGATACAATAAAATATAATTTTTCAATCAAATATAATAAAACCTTATTCAGTCTATTTTAGCATATCATCTTTCTTTATATTTCATCCAAGTTGAAAACTTTTAAGTCATTGATGGGATTATCAGAAGGATTGGCCAATTCAAGTCCTGAAAAAGTAAGCCGAATGTTCTTACTATTGAAATATCTGATGCCCTACAAATCAATCGTATCCCCAATGTGTGGCACTTATTTGAGTCCCATGGTTTTGATGTTAGCAAGGCGCATAAAGACTAAAGCCTGGGCTAACTCAGCATCTCAAGAAAAGGAAAGAGGTTGCAGAATACGTGAAACAAGATTGATCTCACAAGGGTAATCAGTAACAGGTATTGTCCTCTTTGACTAAATGATCAGGTTAACTTCCCAGAGCACTTAAGTTTGGAGAATAAAATACAGGGATTAACAGGACAATCTATTTCAATTAAATTTCAAGTTTCACTACCAAAATTGAATTCATCCTGCTCCAAGGGTTTGCCAAAAGCAAAAGTAAGAGTTCAGTAGTTTATATGCCTGTACTAGAGCTTAAGTGTCCTAGTTCAGCCAGAATAAAAGAGAAGCTAAAGTGTCATATCAGCATATTCTTTCACACAATTTTTTACTATATTTTCAGATAGTGTTATCGTGGTATGTTATGGGTCTTCGTTATCATTATAGTTTGAATAGATTGTACCCTATCATTAGTTATCTTTATTGGGATTGTTTATTCTAACCTAGTCTAACCAAGATTCTGATAAGGACCCATTTATGGATTCAACATCAAGTTCTTTTTGCCCACCCTCCGTTTTAAGTGTTCAACACAAGAACTCAAATTTAACAAAATATATTGCAAATGAATCAAATTCAGGAATACACCGCAACCCATAATGGGAAAATATTAATAAAGATGGAAACTAGCTGAACATTCAGAGGGAAATCATAAAATTGACTTCCAATCGGCCCAAGCGAATCCCATAGAAATTATAAGAATGCCAAAGAAGAAATTACTCTCATGAGTGCGAATCTCCAAAGCTGTCAAATTCACCATAGACAATTCTCTAGAATAATTACCTAATCTGCCTACAAGTTGGCTTATAAAACCTGAGGAACCCAAAGTACTTAATTACCATTGATGAAGGATAATTCAATAAGCCTTCATCACCACTCATAAGGCTCACATGCCCACTAAAGCATTGCCCCTCGCCGGGCCACAATCGGTGTGCTCCTCAGAGGCAAGCCTAGGTTCTCATCATTCTACCCCACTTTAATAAGTCCCTTGTCTAGAAGGGTGAAATCAGGGAACCAGAGTGCAATCTCGTCATAGCCTTTCCACTTGGTCTCCTCTTCTAGAATCCTCTCCCACTGCATGAGCACTTGCCATTGGCTCACACCTCAACTCCACAACCATAGGAGGTGCCAAACTGCTTCCTTGGGCTCTAGAAACACAATGCCCTCATTGTCAAAAGACAGTAGCTCCTTAACAATGAGATCATGATTTTCCACAAATTTCATCAACATTATCACATGGAAAAAGGATGGAATAAGGCTGTTGGCAGCAGCTTCACTCTTCGATCCGCTCTAGTATCTAGAAGGGCACAAAATACCTACGTTAAATTCCTTCTTTAAGAATATCTAGCAGTATGGTTGCGATTTGAGGTATATGATCACCACAGGCTCAAAGATCACATCACTCCTCCACTAGTCATAGTATCTTTTCGACCTCCCTTGGGCTTTAAAAGCTCACCTCTAACTTGCTTTAAGATTTTGTCCCCTGCCACCAATTCATGATACACCTCTTCATTTCAAACCATCCCCTTTTTGTACATGCAACACTAGACATTACATCAAGCTGACTACACTGTAAATGCATGATGGTAAGTACTGTACGAATACTCTGCCTAATAAGTAAACTCCTTCCATCGTGTTTGTTCTTCGTGATAGTAGCTCCGTAAAAACTGCTCAAGTGTCCATTTCATTACTTCCTTTTGTCTGTCGGTTTACTAGTGATAGGAAGAACTTGCCTTCAACTTGCTTCCATGAAACTCAAAAAGCTCATTGTCCCCCTCCCCCCAAAAAAAAGAACTCATCAATAATTTACTTTAGTTGGCCACAATAGTCATAAGGATCCCACGCAACTTCACGACATGTCAACAAATGTTTAAACAACACTGCTAGCCGTGAAATGGTACTTTTGAGGAATGAAATAAGCACCCTCACTCAGCCAACCTCTACTACTAGTATGGCTTTAAAATCCCAATTGTTTGGTAGACCTTCAACAAAGTCCATCATCAAGTCTACCCAAATCCTCTCAGGAATCGGCAATGGTAGCATCATCCCCATAGGCATGTACTGATCATACTTCACCTTTTAGTAAGCATCACATTCGGCCACAAGCTTTCTAATAGCCCTTTTCAATCCTTCACAACGAAAGAGGTGCTTCACTCGAATTTACATCCTCAAGCACCCAAAGTGCCTGCCCTTCTTGTTGTTGTGAAAATAGAAAGAATGTCTTCCCTAAGTCTGGCCAATCCTAGAACATACACAAAATTTTTGCAGTAAATTAATCCATACTTTCATGTGTAGCACCTCACTCTATCCTCTTAGTTCTACAGCTTTGTGCAAATCTTTTCAGCTTTAGCATCATTTTACATGGCCTCCATTGTGATATCCCATATTTGTCACTCTAGTCCACTAAGAACCATCAAGATGCTCCCCTCCTGGGTGTCATGCACACTCCACATCATCGGGTTTCCCTCCTTTTGAGACAAGGTGTCTGCAACCATGTTTTCCTTCTACAATTGGTAGACAATGTCGTATTCAAACCCAAGAATCTTTAAGAGAAATTTCTGTTCTAGAGTCACAATCTTCTAGTCTAACAAATGTCATAAAGTTTGTTGATCAATGATTATTGTAAACCTTTGCCCCAGTAAATACAGTCTCCACACATTGACCGCATACATTACAGCTAACAACTCCGTCGAGTAAGTGCTCCAAGAATTCTTTATAGAGCCTAAGGCCTTGGAAATGAACGCTAGGGGTATTCTCTCCTGCACTAGAACCAGTCCTATGTCGTCCCCGCTCGCACTAGTGTAAACGTCAAAAGGTAGCTGAAAATTAGGAAATGCTAACACAGGCATGAGTCATAGCCCTCTTCAACTCATAAAAGGCCTTCCTTGCTTCATTGGTCTCCTCAAAGTTGCCCTTCAACATTAAGGTCAAGGGTCTTGTGAGTATTCCATAGTTCTTTATGAAACATCTATAATACCTAATGAACCCTAGGAATCCTCTTTAGGAAAACACAACCCTAGGCAATGGTTACCATAGCTTTGATATGTGACCTAAATACTCCACCTCCTTTTATGCAATGTCACACTTGGATATTCTAACAAAAAAAATATGTTGCTCCAGTACCCCATGGTTCATTCTCTAATTGCACTAAGTGCTCTTCCATGGTCCTGTAATAAATGAGGATATCATCAAAGATGACAACTACAAGCCTCTGCAGATATGGCTTGAAAATTATGTTCATGGCCACTTGAAACATTGAGGGGGCAGTGCATAACCCAAAAGGCATTAGCTGCACAGGTAGTGCCCCAAGTGTGTGTGAAAAGTCTTCTTGTGGTTGTCCTCTTCCTTCACGCGGACTTGACGGTAGCCCATCATCAATTCCAGTACAGTGAAGATGCCCACCACATGTAACTAGTCTAACATCTCATCCATCGTTGGAATCGAAAATTGATCATTTGATTGTGGCCTCATCCAAACTCAGTAATCTATACAAAATCATTATTTTACATCCTTCTTCCAAACCAGATGCATTGAAGAAGAAAACAGATTGGTACTTTCCTGATCACCCCATTTTTTAGCATCTCTTTGCTACTCAATTTTATCTTTTAAAAAATCGGCATACCAATAATGTCATGTCCCAAACCCGAGGTCCAATTAACCGAACAATCCTTTATGTTCCTGATGAACATTGATTTTTGCATTTTTATCATACTTATTTATTGTTCTTTTCTAGCAATTTTTATTTAAATTGGGTAATTAAATTATATATTTTAATTATGCATATTTTATTTCTCGAGGAAGAATTTTTGGAATAAAAGTAAGCAAATAAACCATATGGAGCCTTCTTTTTGTCAAATCACTTAGCCTATTGAAGAAATAGAAAAAAGAAGAGCAAAGTCAATTTTTTTTAAAGGCTTGAAATATATATATATATATATAAGAAAAAGAAATAAAATTAAAAGAAAAAAGAAAATAGGAAAAAAAAGAAAAGCCGATGGGAGATTAGAAGTCTCTCACTGCCTCACTATCTATAAATAGAGGAGAGTGAGGCAAAGTTTGAAGAAGGGGGTCTGTCTGCTGAAAGGCAGAAGAGGAAAATAGAGAGAGAGAGAAAGAAAGAGAGGGTGAAGAGGAGAGACAGAGAGAGAGAGAGGAAGAGAGGGAGAAAGAGAGAAATAGAGATAAAGAAAGGGGAAAAGAAAACTGAAAAAGAAAAGGAAGAAGCGGTGCGCCGGAGCAAATGGGGAAAGGAGAAGGGGAAAAAGAGAGAGAGATCTGCAGGCACAGGTAGAAAGAGAGAGGGAGAAGGAAAGAGAGAGAAAAAGTTCAATAGGAGATTTAGGGTGTTAATTTTTACTCTAAAAATTTAATATTTTGATGTAATATGTTCTATTTGGGTTTGCCATTTTAGACCTTTAAATTTTAACTTAATATCAAGTTTATTTCTAGATCAGCTTGGCTCTATCAGTTTCTTATCATTAGCCTTTTATTCTCACCGGTTGGTTTAGTTTCGAGTTGATATCAGAGTATTGCAATTTTTCATTGTGTTGTCCTACAAAAATCAACACGTTACGACCAACTATCGAAGTTTCCTAACAATTTTATATTTCTGTTATTTAATTTCCTACATTTTATTTTCTGTCATTTTTATTTTCTAAACCTTAAATAGTTGAGTTATCATCAGTCTTACAATTTTAAATTTTTGTCAATAATTCTCACACTTATTTACTGTCCTTTTATTTTCTTAACGTTAAATAGCTAAGTCACCAATATACTTGCAATTTTAAATTTATGTCATTTAGTTATCACACTTTATTTACTACATTTTTATTTTTCTAAACCTTAGATGGCTAAACTACTGCTGCTCTTACAATTTTATATTTTTATACTTTAATTTTCTGTACCTTAATTTCTATTACTATCGGCATCGTGGCCACTATAAGCATTTTAATTTTCAGTAGTTTAAAATTTAAACGTTTAATTTTTATTTTTTTTTGTATCTTTTAATTAACTCCATGGCCATAGCACAGTTGTTATGGCCACTCCAATTATCACTGATCTAATACTTTAATTTTTTGTTAATATTTTTGAAATATAAAAATAGTTACAAAATTAGTTTCACGTAGAAAATTAACTCCCTGTGGATACGATACCTAACTTATCAGAAAAATTACACCAAACCCTCGTGCACTTACGAGGTTAAAAAAACCATACCTATTGAGGTTTAATCAATTACTTGAAGCAAAGTAGGTCCTTTATTTAATCAAAAATTCATTTACTTTATTCACCAACCGAAACTCAAAACTTTGTCGAGACAACCACAATTATCACAAACAGACAAATGAACTCAAAATAAAATATTCAAACCATAGAACCTGAAATGCTACACCCGAAAGTGGTTTTGAATATCGACCATATAAGGAAAATATCTATAATAAATCAGAGCAAACGAAAATATAAATTAATCGTTGTGAATAACCAGAAATTCATCTTAATCAACAGCATCATACATCATCGACAATGAAATATAATTGAACTCTAAATAAACGAAATCTATCAATATAAACTACTGCTTTTATAACATTTATACATATTAATATCCAAATTCCTAAAACTACTCCCGAACAGCCATCCCTTTGATTCAATCACCTGCAAGTATTGCCGCTAACTCTCTAATATGAAAGATTAGCATTTGAGACAATAAATATATCATGCATATATATAGATTAGTATTGCCCCTAACCCTATGCAAATATTTCATATACGAAATTATAGCATACATGAGCATTTAAGACAATAAATACTCATAGAGATCAGAAGAGAATAATAATAAGAGAAAGAGAGGCCTAAATGCATTTACTTTATACTTGAATTCACCAAAAATCTCATTAAATTCACTTGGATTCTCCTTCTTTAGCTAATCTCTCTCCTTCTCTCTCTTCTTCTCTTATCTTTCTCTCTCTTCTCTCAAAAATCAGATAAAAATAACTGAAAATCAGCCAAAGGGATCTTACATAGAAAACTGACACATGTGCACTTATTAGGCACACATCAGGCGCTAAGGTGAAAACCGTATGGCACACAAGTATTTGTCAAAGGCGCATCAGGCGCATGTATTCTGCCATAAATATGCACATGCGTCTCTCTAACGCACATCAGGCATGACCAATTTGCCTAAATACGTACAAACACCCCAGAGGCATCCTTCAGGCGCATCTTACTGTCCAAAATGCACATGAGCATATGTCAAACGCCAGTTGGGCATCACTCAATCTAATGTAACTCGGTCAGAACATTAACATTGACCCAAAACCTCACTTGACTTCAGTATATTTAATAACTTAATTAATCATCGTTAAAAATTAATTTAATATCCATACCTTACAAATAATGTGATACATTGGCCAATTCACTTTCGTCCTTCAAAAGCGGTGGTTATAAGGCTGTGGTGGTGGTAGACCTATGGGCACCCCAAGAACTTGCTTATGGTTTTCCATCACCATCCTAGCCACCCTTGACAGCCATTGGAGCTCCGCTTCCGATCCAATTCCAAAATTCCTTGCTCTCTCATTAAGTCAATCGCCGCTAGCCTTGATCAATAGAATGCATTAGGCACCCCCTCTATACTACTTATATATGGCATTGGCTTGACATTGTTTCAGATCTTTCAGATTTCTAGCTAACCATACTATCTCATTGTAATCGAGCTTGAATTCCAACTTCATCTCTTTGCAATCTATAGTCACTCAACCAAAGCCTCTCAATCATGAATTACCCAAAACCACTTGAAGGCTGACAACTAACTATAGCACATGCAGGTTGGCAGCAATTCAAAAATCGTGTACCTTCATCTTTACTTCTGGCACTACCTCTTTGCATTTAAGCTTCTCTCCATTTGACACTTTCACATCAAATATTCCATCCTTTTCCCATGGAATTTGAGCTTCCTGATGATCCTGGCATTGATGAAATGGGACAACCCAGAATCCACTAATAAAATCACTTTGTGCTTTCCGACCCATGCCATGAGCCTCACAATAAATGGTCTATGTACTTCGATTAGGGCATTATGCAACGATTCGGCATCCTCTACCCACCCTGTCTTAATCATGCAAGCTCTCGTCTACTCCTGCCTCCATTCCTCCTTCCTTGTCAACATTGGTTTCTGCCATACTCGGGTTTACAATGAAGATCATTACTCCATTTGTCGCTCCATTTGAATCATAGTCCCTTCTTTTTCCTCTCTTGTACTTCTTTCCGAGACAATTCCTTATCTCCTTGGGTCAGCTCTCCACGACATCTCTTCCCTTCCATTTTGTTTTGGCAGGAAGTGTTTGGATATTAAGTTCTCCTTGGCAATCTTCCTCTCCGTATAGTAGCTATCATCCAAGATTTCTAACATTCTCATCTCCTCGGGAAGTCACGCAAGCTGTTCCATCTTTAGTTCTTTTTGGCTAGCCTGGGTTTGAGCCCTTTAATGAAGGTACCTAGTAGTGACTCTTCCTTCCATCCTCTTACAAGTTTCTATAGCCATCTAAACTCCTCAATATATGCTTGAACTCTCCCTTCCTGGCATAGCTTGGTGAGTTTCCCATGATGATTGATTAAAGCATTGGTCCCCATAGAGCCAATAATTCAAGCTTAAAAGTGGTCCACCCAAACCACCCAATTTCCTTCGCATATTTAGATTTGATCCACCTACGCTAGTTGCTAGCCTTACCATACAGATGAAAACTAGATGTGGTCATTGTATCGTCTTGAGCCACTTCATGAATGTGGGCATATTTTTCCACCTTTTCTAGTCATTCATGGGGACTACCTCCTTCAAAATGAGGAAATTTCATATTCAGTTTCATAGAATCCCGATCAAGATAACCCTAATGTCGTTGTTTTTCACCATGGCTAGTATCATTTATTATATAGTGTGGTCTATCCGTGTGTTGTAGTCTATGCAATTGAGTTTTCCTATCTCCTTGGAAATGGTTGTCATCATAGGCATTTCTACCTTCATCAATTTCGTTGTTCACGTGGTACTTTTCCCTATGACAAGAAGCTCTCGATGAACCTCTTGTTTGGGTCCATCTCTCAATGGTATCTTTAGCACATTCTATTCGGTATTAGGACCCATCTCTAAAGTCCGTCATCATCTGACAATCTCCAACCCCTTGGATCACCATCCGTGCCTCTGGCCTCGTGCTCATTTATTTATTTGTCTCAATGTTGAGACTCAATAATCACTTGTCCCTCATAGGCTCATCAGTGGTTCCCATAAACAAGCCGATTTCGGTTTTCATTGTATCCTTTATAATTCTACATTACTTTCTAACCTAACCTCTTCTCTAGTCGTATTGGATAATTATGCAACCAATAACATTACTTCCTCAACCATCTTAGAAAGTCCTACTTGATTATCCTCCAATGCTTCAACTCATGCTCTATCAAAGGGTAGAGTACCTGCAAGAGCATTATGAATATACCGTTGTTCCATTCTTCCATCAAGTCTGACTAAACGCACCCTCTATGTCAGCTCAGACCTTCTTGCAACACAGCACTCCTGCAGTTCCAACAACGCAGCTCAAACACTCTAACTCAAACAATTTAGGTCAAGCTCGACAGTTCGAACATTGCAGCCAATGCCCCTCACAATTTGGCACTACTGACAACTCAGCACACTTCTGACGGTTCGGACAGAGTCTACAACTTAAGCAATATAGCTCAGTACCCTCACCTACAACTTGAACAGATCCCTGTACCTCAAAAGAACTTCAACTCGGATAGATCCATGCAGCACGAACAGATTGCAACTCTGACATATCAGAGACTATGGACGAAAAGCATTTGCACGAACCTCCAATGTTACGGTGGCTTTCTCTCGGTGGGGCTAGGAAACCACCACCAAAATCCTCTCAATCAGATAGGCTCCAATGTTACGGTGGCTTTCTCTCGGTGGGGCTAGGAAACCACCACCAAAATCCTCTCAATCAGATAGGACTCGTTTATAGATTCAATATGAAGTCCCTTTTTACCCACCCATTGTTCAACCCAACAACTTAAATTTAATGAAATATATTGCAAACGAATCAAATTGAACAAATAAACCACAATGCATAACGAGAATATATTGATAAAGAAGGAAACTAATTGAACATCCAAATGGGAATCAAAGAATTAACTCCCAATTAGTCCAAGCAAATCCTGTAGCAAGTTATAGGAACACCGAAGAAGACAATACTCACATGACTCTCAAGCTCCAAGAGCTGCCAAGTTTTCCATTCACAATTCTCCAGAATAATCCCCAAATCTGCAAGTTAGCTTACATAGCGTAAAAAATCCTAAAAACACTTAATTACTTAATTACCCTTAGTGAAGGATAATTAAATCAGCCTTTGTCGCACCAAAGGGTTGTAGTCACGCAAAAGCTTTGCCTCTTGTCAGACCATGATCAGGTTCCCATCAAATTCCCAACTATTCTAAAAGCCTAGGATCTATACAACATCCCCATTTTTTTGGGGGGGGGAGATTTCAGTTCTTAACACCTAGAAGCACACACACCTATGATTCATGTGCTACAGCATCATCACATAAAAGAAGCTAAAGCATGTAAATCAATTCAAAATTCTTGGGAATCTAGTAGCATAAAGGAGAGATCACATTGAAATAGGAATGTCAAAACCCAAGCTTCTGATGTCTGCAAAAGCATCACCTTCATTGATATCAGTAGCTTGCCAGAAAAATAAGAACATCTGGCAAGTCTCAATCAAATCACTGCTTAGGGTTCATACAACTTATACCATGATAAAAACAAAGAAATACAACATGACATCCTCCTAACTGACTCTAAATTGCTCAGAGGATATCACAGGAGCATCACCCATTAAAAGGAAAAATAAAAACCAGTAACATTGCCAAAGGCATTTTGAAGATTTGTAAAATTCTTATGACTTGTATTAGCATAAAGGAGAACATGAGGAAGGGAATACTGAATCAGAACAGAAAACAAACTCAGCCTCACAAGACCTACAATATAAACTTATTGATTTAATAACTTTGGCCAATTATTGTTATTCATTGTGTCAAATCTAATCCTTTAATATCTTGGCATTCATGATTGTTAAGAAACAAATGTAAATTTACTATAAACTTCACAAAGACTGTCACTGCATTGTTCATATTTGTCTCTCTTAATTAATCTGCAAACTGTGATTTGTGCAAAAAGTGTAAACAGCTCCTAATTAAGGAGGCGCAACTAATGAAACTTTAAGGATGGAGCTTATCTCAAAGCTATTTGTCAAGATACTCTTAACAAGACCACCTTTTCCAATCCAAGAATTATATTAGTCATTGAAACTTTGAGGATGGAGCTTATCTCAAAGCTATTTGGCAAGATACTCTAAACCAGACCACTTTATCAAATCTAAGAATTATATTAGCCATTCTTGATCCCTCCCACAAACTTATCTGAAAGCAAAAGAGAAAGAAAGCAACCTAGTCTTCCCAACTCCAGGAAAGTAAAAGCATAATCTACCAACTAAACTCTAAAATCTTAAGCTGATTTTCATCCCAGAAGCAAAAGTCCACAAAAGAGAAGAGGCAGATGGCAGCTAAGCAAGGCACTCACTTCTCGCATTCATAATGCTAAAAAGTTCCACACCCTTCAAATTCTCTTTTTTCCAAGACCCATTTGGTCTACTGCACGTCCTCTATAGCTATGCCCAATGTCTAGAATTCTAGTCTCCATGGTCTCGAAGATACCAAGCTTGACTACTAGTTAGCTGCTACCCACCTTGCAGTATTTGGACACAACCAGCCTCGTATACACATCCCACCCACAAACCTGTACATGCCCAGCTCCAGTGGAGGCTTTGCCTATGTCACGTCATGCCTAAGTGAAAATCCAGATCCATTTTCCTAGAAATCAGTACCCAATAGTTAACCCCCCATATAATAGGTCAGGCAAATTATCAAAGATGTTCTCACTTGCGTCAATTTTACTCTGACTTTAATTTAAGATATATTAATTGAAGTAAAAAAAAAAAAACCGGGGAGGGGGGGGGGATAGAAT
>JAOVVI020001367.1:0-19906 GCA_028571085.2 Nepenthes alata
GCCTTTTGAGAACCATCGACAAAAAATCACTGACTCGGACTAAATGCATTTGTCTTGCAGTTTGTAGCTCAAAATCATCGTCCATGACCAGATGTTATGTGCCCAACAACTACATTAAATCAACCTCGGTGAAATGTTCGAGTCTGAGAGTTTCAGGTATTTGTTTAAGCTGTCACAATGATGGCCATTATTACATGCTTTTGTATTCTGAGTCAATCGTATTGTTTCAATTTAGGTTTGATTTTTAGAGATTATTTTTCCTGGTTTTGTTCTTGTTTCTCGGAAGTAAATGACTGACTCGCTCCCTAATATCAAGACAAGAATGCGAGTTTTAAGATCTAGAAGAAATTGCCTAGCTACTTGCTCTGTGACATGCACCACTTCACTGATTGCCTTGCTGTGAATTTAGAAACTTGGGCTATTTATCTTTTCCTTACCTTTAAATAAATTTTAAAAATTATCTTTTGTAATTGAGAAGATATTATCATATCAATTACTGATGTTTGTCTTTTAAGATCATCAAAAACTCAATTGAAATGCTATCATTAAAAAATGACAAATTTCATTAATTATGATCTTTTATATTTGTATCCTGTTCAGATTCTTTTTGTCCAACAGTGTTGGTTCGACTCCAGCTCGTAATAAAGCAGAAGTTATAGTTGTAAAATGGCCTTCTTTCCTCGGCAGGGTCTGGGACTTACGAACCAGAGGAGTAAAGTGGCATAAAAAGAGTGTTTTTCCATTGCAGAGTGCAGCAGTTCCTGGGCTCGAACCAGTGGGATATATACAATTATTCACCCACTATGTGCTCGTAGAACCAGTGGAAGAACAATGTTATTTTCGAGGTAGAAAACTTCAAAAAATAACAAAAGCTCACTGGCCTAAGCTGTATGCCGAAGTATGTTTGGCTCAGAGTGTATTATAATTTCTTTCCAGCTTAATTTCTAGGGAAATTGTTATTATTTATTATTTAAGGTGCATTATTAATTCCCAAATTCCTGTAGTTGGTATTTGGGTATTTGGTGTGCCGAGAGATGATGGATGAGAAGAGAGACACTGTAGTTGAGGTCTATGTTTGTGCTAAAGATCAACTTCATGCCTTCTAATTCGTAAATTAGCAACAATCAAAATAAAATGAAATGTTTTCATTTAAAAATTTGTCAATTGTGTTAATCTTAAGTGCCTCACACTTCCAGCTCGACGAGACCTTGGCATAGGACTATGAGGCACCGATAACAATCGCCTGGTAAAGGCAGCTAAAACCATTCCATTTTAGCAACCTCCAGTACAGCTAACAATAAAGATTTCAACATAATAACTAGAACGACACATTAATAAAATAACACGTTTTCATGGGGTACCATAATTTGAACAGTTCAAATTGTTAGGTTAAGATGCTCATCATCGGGAGTATAAAGTGAAATAAAAAGAAACAGAAAAGTCCTAATGGGAGACACCCGGCGCGGTGGTTGGACGGGTGGGAGGGCCTCAAATGGTTGATAGTGGGTGGGAAAAGCGATGGCTTGCAGCTTGAGGGAGGGAGGAGAAGGAGGTTTGCAAATAACACCTGCTGAAAGTACTTGCCCTACCAGTATATAATTAGAGAAACCAAATTGAGAATCCGAGTAGTCATCAAACAGAACAACAGTGAAGGCTAAAGGGTATTTCATAAAATTCAATCTTTATCCTCAGAAATGAATCACATCTCGAGCTTAATTCAAACATTTCACTAGTATGGGCCATAACGCACGGACGGCATTCTGAACCTGGTAACTTTCCTGCAACAGGAAGAAATTATAAAAAAAAAGAAAATTCATTGCCTTGAAGGGGAACTGGAAGACAACGGGCATTCAAATAACATACCCGTAGCCGTAAGGGTTGTACATGTAAGGAGTTGGATAAGCCCCTCCACTGAAAGGATAGCCCCCCATGTATGGGTTCGGACGGCGAGGGCGAAACTGCTTCATTCCTGGAATATTGGTTCTTTTGGCTGATACCTTCAATTAATATAAAAAAAAATTCAGAACTGAAGGAGAAGACGACTCCAACATCATGGATTATCATCTGGTAGAGAGCTGTCATGTCCGCCCGGTGAATAGGCTCTCACACCCTTCACCTAACGGCCAGGACTAGAAATTGGATGAATGAACTATAGAAGATTAAATATTCATTTATATCACTCGATACAATTCCCACTATTTATTCACCCAACTTTTAATCCTGATCGCTAGGCAAATGCGAGAGCTTGTACAATGAGAGGACCTTAACAGCACTCCATTTGGGGTGCATAGAAGAGCCATAACCAAACCTTCAACTGGCGACCGTGTAGTTCAGACTCGTTGAGTCGGAGAGCCTCTTGCACAGCCTCTGGCTCGAGGAATTCCACATAGGCATAACCCTTTGGTTGCCCGAACTTATTAGTCCGAATAGTGATTCTATTTACCGTCCCACATGACTGGAAATGCTGCTGCACTTCTTCAGGTGTACATGCATAATCCACCTGTTCAAAGGATTATTATCTTTATGTGTAAGTTGAACTACACAGTTAAAAGCGAAGGACAACTTAAAACAAGAAACTGTACTTCAAAAATAAGAAAGAATGAATACAGAATAAATATAATGTCCACCATGACAACGATCATGATGAATGACCTATACAAGGGCATATGCACTGTCTACTTTGTCCAAATAAAAGGTCATTCTGACGCGTAATACTAAAAGTAGAAAAAAAAAAAGAGATTCAGAAAAGGATTTGAGGTGTGCACGACCAGTGATTAACCCTGCAGAATAACCATTGCAGATTTTACAGTTAAATCAGGCAGCCAAATTAATGTAGTGGTCTGAATTAAGCTGAAAAACAGGGAAATTTGAACATCAAACCAGCTGGATTAGATGGTGTATTTTCTCTTCTAGGTATTCAGTTACTGCAAATGGTGAACTGCATCGAAGTTTAAAGGATTCAAGAAGTCTGCAACAAAGTGATCGCCTACATTAATTATGGAAGTCCTGAGCCGGGTGATTCCTCAGGCAGTTGAGCATGGTTTTAAAAAGGACTACTCAAATGGGTTTCATTGTCAACGGGGAGTCTGCATTTAAGTACTTTGTTTATAAAACAATTTTATTGTGTAGTGATAAGAAGAATATTCTATGTTTGAGATGCTCTTGAGACTTTTTCGTCACTTATTATGTATTTACAAAAGTATAAACCATTGGTGTTTTGCAATAATGCTGACAGACAGATTTAGGCTAATATTTTTAATTGTACTAAAACTTCTCTCTATCAAATACTCAAGTTGCCCTCCAGGTGCAACATATAAGTATTTGTAACGCCAAAACTTTGTATACGTGGAAAAAGCCATGCTTATTAAAGGGGATGGGGGCATGGATGGGGTTCAAGAATACAATCTCTTCATTGCCAACCAATTTTTATCACGTTTCCCTCCCTTTCTTCAGTTGCTAAGAAGCTTGAGTGCCTCGTCAAAAAACTTAAGGGGTAATTGTGGCCTTGTAGGTATACACCTTATCGAATTTCACTTAGCTAAATGAGATATTTTTACAATTCCCACTTCCCTTGGATAAAGGGGAATTCAAATAAAAGATTTGCAGATTTTTGAGTTGTCGGTTAAAGTGATTATGGAAATGTATGGTGGAGAGGAACAACTTATTGAGAATGACAATTTCTGCTAAAAATGGAGGGAAGCATTCAGGTTGGTGCGCAGAGCAAACTCTCTGCACTAATTGGGGCGGCAATTTTAAAAGGGCTGGGAAAATTTTCAAGCTGATTTATCATTTGTTGTTGGCATTGGTGACTCACATCAGATTTTGGCAGAGTGCTTGACTTTAAAAAGAGCACCTTCAAAGCTGCAGTTTCCTAATATTTTTTTACTAGTTGCTGACAAGTACACAGTTGTTTTGAGATTGTAAATGAGAACGAAATTTTGTCTGACACTTTCCAGCAGATTTCATTATGGAGTGGCAGAATTTACTGCCTCGATTGATCAATATCGCAGGGGCATCGGCAGGTGAAGAATTCAGTTGTTTGGAATTTATGTAAATACAGTTTATCCTCAGTTTGTTCTTGCTACTGAATTCTGGTGCAATTGAACTCTGTTTGAAATAACCACATTTTTCTCCATTGCTGCTTTACTCAAAGAATTGGGGCTTCTGCTTAGGCTTTAATGGGTGTTAGGCTGCAAGCTGACACTATTCACAGGATGTCTCCGCTCTGTAATGGTTTCTTAGCTGCAACATCTGAGTGACATGTAAGTCAAAATTCTAGAAGCAATTTTGTGATGGTATTTGGTACAAAAGGAACATAATACCAGAATCTTGATGGTAGACAGCCCTAATGGGTAGGGGACTGGTTTAATCATGTCTTTTCTCTCAAGGATTTTATCCTTCAAACCATCATCTGATGATGGAATTTTGCTTTATCACTTTTTATATAATGTATTATTGCGCTGGCATCCACCTTAAAGTTACTGATTTTACATATAAAAAAAGATTTTGAACAAGAAAAATACCCTAATTACTCCATCAATAATTTAAATTTATAAATTTTCAATCAGAACATCATCTTCTGCAGACGGCATCTCAAGGAAACATAATGCAAAAGCTTTCACTTGCATCATATCATGCAAACAGTGGCTTTACATTAATAATTGATTTCCACAATACCTTATACATCCAAAAAAGGAGAAATGATGTTAACAGTCCACTGATATGAGATGGCCCCGTAATAAGGAAAATTCCTTTTCCAGTTTTAACACTAAGGTCCTTTATTGAGAGGTCAACATTACATATTCAAAACATGAAAGCAATCCCTATCTACAATGCAAGGGTGTAAGACTACATCAACCCTCCCCAAATGTCTCTATGTAGAATCATGCCTTAACCCAACCCAATTGAGTCTCTTGGATCATCAAATCAATCTGCATCTAGTATGACAAGAAAAAAAGTAAGGATACTTATTCCACATGATTTACCAGAGATTTATAGAGCTTAGATAGTTTACGTTTATTGAGAAGAAAATTGGTGATATCTACTTTGACAAAGTATAACAATAAATTTCTACCATATACACCATTTTGATTTCCAATTTCCTCTCTTACACCCCAAAAATACCAAAAGTCAAAGGTAGTTGATTTTTTGAACTTTTTACATAATTTTTCTTTACAAATTACAAACACAGTGTGTAACACTCTAGTGTTTAGACTCGGGTTTATTTGACTTTTGACAGAAGGAATTATTAATGAGAGTACTTAATGAGCTATTAATTACAAGCAAGTCTAAACTAAATTCAAAGCTAAGAACGGTTGGATTGGATGTACAAAGTCTTCAAATGGGTATCTTGGCAATTGTTCCATTGACAATCAATAGTTAGTTTCAGTACCTTTGAATAATAGTTAGGATTTACTGTGATATTAATATATGTTGTGGGTATGATAAATAAAATAAAAACTAACTAAATAGAGAATTAAGTACAAACTTAACCATAATTATAATGTGAATGCCCTAATTTGTCTCATACCATCATTTTGGCCACCTTCACTCATACATGCACATAGAGTGAGCTTATACTATAATTGATCTAATCAATAAATGAAAAGCGTGGAATTAATTGAAAGAAATTAAGTGTGATTTCTGATTCATCCTTTAGCTACCTTTCTTTGAGTGGTTTCACACCACAACTATTCTTCTATTTAAGTGAAGATTCATTTGGCTTATAGTTGTTGCCACATTAGGTATAAGGTATAAATACTAAAATATTATTTTAATTATGATTAATTTAATTAAATGGATCAATTAAAATTTTGGGTCAAAAAATTAAATTTCAGACCAGATTAAATTAGGCTAAGTAGCGCCTAATCCACGCTTATGCATATTTTAGACAGTAAGCATACATTTGATGGACGCCTCTGAGATGCTCATATATATTTTAGGCATAATAATATCTTGATATGTGCCCGATTAATGCTCGTACATATTAGACAAAATGTTGGTACTTAATTCGCACCTGAAGGACGTTCGTGCACGGCATGAATTGTGTCTCAATTCCTGATCCACACCTAATTAGCACACATGCACAAGTTTCATACAAATAGGCCCCTTAGCCGATTTTGGGTTATTTTTTGTTGGAATTCAGAGAGAAGAGAGAAAAAAGAGAAGAATGAAAGAGAGAGAAGAGAAAAATAGGAGAAGAAAAAATTAAGGTGAAATCAAAGATCTTTTACTAGAAATCAAGTAGAGGCAAAGTACATTCAAGCCCATTCTTCATTTGTACTATTTATTTCCGATCTCTATAAACATTTTTTATTCCAAATACTCATAAATGTGTTATTTTTGTATTTAAAATGATACTTTGCATGCATGTTAGTTCACTCTCATTTCATATAATTTAATGAAATATATATCTTAAATCCAAGTCAATCATATTTACAAGTCTTAATTTTTCATATAATTTTTACAATCATATTTCATATAATTTTTACAACATTGTTCTTTCTTGCCTCAAATTCTCCGTTAAATGTTACTAAATGTCTTCAGGTTTTATGCATATGCTTTTGCAAGTCTTAAGTTCTCATATAATAATTCTTGCATGTTTATAATTAAGAGAAATCATTTGAACTTTGCTAAATTCCCATATTTTCTAAAAAACAGTTTTTGTAATTTTTATAAAATCTATATTTAAGCTTTTACATGTCTTCAATCTATGCCTAATTATTTTCTGCACATCCACACATATTGAAGAAATATGAAAGAAAATTCCACATAAGTTTTAAAAATATATATTTTTTTCTCCGACATAAGAAAAATTAAGAAATATTCGTATTTGAGTAAAGCTTTCAATTTGACTAAGTATAAACTATTGTAGAGAATTGATGAAATATATTCAGACATATCCTAATATATTATTAGTAAATCGAAAGTTAACCCTATCATTTGGGGGTCAGAAAAGCACGTTCGACCTGATCTACAGGATTATATGTAGACGGTCCACTTAAGAATTCTAAATAACAGCATATGGCCTTTGGCTATATGGACGCAATCATAGCCCAATCTTTAATATTTGCTTTTTATTGGTGAGGTCATCACTGATTATTGATCCATTCATATATTAGCATGATTTAAGCATATTGTATGTATTGGCACACTTTTGGCATGACTTATTATATAAATTTTGGCATAATTTAAATCTTTAGTAATTGGCTTTAGCATGATTTATCAAAAAATGATGCTATCAGCATTTTAGATTTCCGATCATGACATAATTCCAACAAGTTTTGTTGATATATATCTACATATGAAATTATATATACCTTATTGAGTAATTGGCTCACTTTTGTTTTAATTTTTGTTAACCTTTCATATTAGAGAGGCTCGGATTATACGACAGGGGATCAACATAATAATGCACGCTATTTGTTTTATAAATTTTTAGGGTGTTGAAATGTTTTAATATATTAATGTCAACACGAATGGAGGAAACAAAATTGTAGTTGCTAATTGATGTTTTGGTTTAATTGGTATTCGGCTTGCATTTCGTTTTATTTCAATTGATGTTCATTTCCGGTAGCTAGCCGATGATGTTAGGATAGTTACGTTCAAGCATGATTTCAATATTTTTGAAAGTCTAGTTTTTAATAATCTGATTTTTAATTGAGATATTTTTCCTTATGAATGGTTCGAGGTCATATAATTGTCGATGTTCGGCCACTGTTGGTATGATTTTTGGATCCTATTTTAAATAGAATACGGGCCGTTTAACAGTTTTTACTGTAAGTTCGTGTCTCTGTGTCGACTTAGGTTTAAGTCGGTAAAATAAAATATTAAATTTTTCAGTCTTATGTATTAAAAGATAACTTAATTATGAATTAAGAAATTATAAATTGGATTTTGAAATTGGGGATGTGACATTAAGTGTTTGAGGGAGAGAGAAAATCACAAGTTAGAGAATGAAAGAGAAAAGCAATCATCTTAGTTTTCTTTTTTGCTTCGAACCAATCTTTTGGTGGTAAATCTAAAACTCATTTGGAGAATTGTACTCGTGACCGTTTGTGTTTGTTGATCCATTATTTTCACACATCTCAAGGTAAATGAAGCTTCTTAATTCCTCTCATTATTATTTCATGCAAGTGAAATATCTACCATTATTATACAATCTATTCCCTGATAATTATTAATTGAAATCTATGAGACTTTCTTTATTTTTATTGGTTCCAATTATGCATTAATATAACAAGTAATATATAGGAATTATATGCTTAATTTCATAATCAATTTTCAATGTTTTTTTATGTGTGACATTCAAATGCCACATGATTATTTGGTCATTGTTTTGAATGATATTCGAACACCAACGTATCCATGATCAGCAAGAATATTTCATACTCCTACGATATAAATCTGCTTCTTATGCATAATGTAAGACTGTTTTCATTCGGCCTTAATGTAAAAAAACTCTTTTGGATGCTTAATATACTGCTTATAGTTGTTCGATACTAATTTTTACATCCTGATGGGTTGAGATCTATATTTGTTAAAGGATACTTATAATCCTATAACCAATATGCAATAAGATATCGACGGATATCTCACCGAGAAGTTTTAGGTTTAACATATAAATTTAGATCAAAATAGAGTATTTTGGTTCCCCATTCGGGTGTGGCTCATAGTTGAACAATGGGAATACGAGAGTAGCACATGTTGGGTTAAACCTCATGAGTGGCAAGAATATTATTCGGTAGAGTTGAGTTCGATATTTGTGTACCACGAGTGGCAAGTATTGTAAAACGATGTAGTTGATCACATGTCAAACTTGCGAGTATCGGTACCTCGTAAATATTACCCAACCGTTAGTGGCGAGTGCATAGATGTTTGTTTACAATAAAATAATAAGGTCCGAAGAGACTGTCGTAATATCTCATATGTTTGAGAGTGCTGTTAAGATAAGTTTGAAGGAACCTACTTCCTCATCGATATAAGGATTTGACGGAATCCCAATTGCATTTATGATTTGCAATTTCGGTAGAAACCTTAATATTTGGCATGTAGCTCATGTGTCACGGTAGCATTACATTTCAAATAGATGTTTGCAAATTGTTATTGCCCGGCATATCGATATTATTTTTTCGAGTTGTATTATCAATTTCTGGTGTTATTGGTCATATCACTTATTGGATATTTGATTTACTATTATATTTTCTTAGCTTCAAAGTAGAGCAAATTGGTAATATATTATATTAGCAGACATTGTATTATTGTGGTGAAAGTTTAGGTGGAAAGACAATTTTTGAGTTTAGAGGCATCATATCGAGTGATGGGAGCTTCTTTTGTATTTTGATAGATGATGGATAGTATGATGGGACTGCATTCCCTTTTATTTACAAACATTTATGTAATCTCTGGTTACAAGATGTTTAATATTTATGTGAAATATTTAATTCATGATGGATAATGTCAAGTCTTTATGATTTGAGTTGTTTCACGTGGCTTGTTTGGACCGAATTAGGTAATTTGGGTCTAAGTTGTCACATAATGAAAATAATGATGGTTACTTTGCTTTCAGGGGAAAACCAAAAGTCTACCAATATATCAATATCACTCACACATTATTTTAGAAATTAAAAACTTATAAAATAGAGGTGGGATTCCACAGTGTCACCTTCATCAACCATTCGACGCCAACCTCCATCAATGCCTAGAATACCATTATTATCCTATGCACCTTAATTGCACCATCAGCTCCATGAAACCATCATATTTCATCAATCTTATCAAAATTTTTGATCCTTGCCCAAGCATCATAGCACAAACCCCAATGTCCCACACCCAAAAAATCCCCGTACCTTTGTTGTCACAACTTAACAACACGCCACATTCATTCATATTAATGACTCCCTTTTACCTTCTTATTCTCCCTTCACCCATTTTATTTTGCACCCTTCAGCACAGTCCAAGGTCCCTAGCCAACTGAAAATGCTAGCATCATTCACACCAATTCTTAATGATTCACTCAAACCGGATAACTGCTGAAGACTTGGATTCACTCAAACCGGATAACTGCTAAAGACTTGGATTCAGCCACTACGACAAATCCTTTTTTTTTCCCCATAAGATCTCTTTTTTATTTTGATAGGGTTGCAAAATCCTTGACCAATTTACACTACTTGAATATTCACAACCAAAGGTTATAAGATTGTCCGCCCTTAGGTTGGGCAATAAGGGTCAGCAAATGACTACAAAATTACGTCAATATTCACACATCTGCTCTCCCAACAGGCCATCAATGAATGCAACCATTCCCATACAAATTATGGGAAATGTAAGAGACACCTATAGTTTTTCCCTTTGGATAAAGTAAAAAATTCGTTCACATTATTAGTAGAGTTTTTAACAACTTTTGCATTGAATTCTAAAGGCTATAATCGGTGATAAAAGGTTTGGCTTAGAGGTTTGGACAATGCTGGGTCACCTTAAAAGGGAAACAGATTGGAGGTTGACAATTTGACATAAAGGGGAATAAATGGTAACAAGTGAAATTTTGAGCACCGTGGATCCCAACAATCAAGAGCCTTGTGGACGGGGCAGAAAGAGCTGCCAGAAGGTAGATGCTGCTGCCAATGGGTAACAAAGGTACGCCAATAGGTTTGCCATGTTCAAGAGTGTTGAGGATAGAAATGGGGGCAGGGTAAAAAGGAAAAAAAACAAAAACCACCTTGACCACCCATAAACACCTCTTACACTTATTTTTAAAATAAAGCAGCCAGTCAATAAAAGGAAAAAAGGTGTTACCACTAAGTAACTCAATACCTGGAATACCTGGAAGAAGGTTTACAAGAATGAAGTTATGGACACAGCAACGGTAACAGGAACAAATTAACTGTAAATAGAGGGAACCAAATGAACAAAAAAGTAATGAAGACCATCTTTTTTCCCTTCCTTATCAAGGAAAAGACACCACATCAGCTAAGGCACTGATTCATCATTCACACTGCGAAAGATACAAAATTTTCCAAATTAATATATTTCAAAATATTCTTATCTTTCAAGGATATTTGCACAGACAGTCTAATTGAACAATTAATTCAAATCCTAATGATAGAAGGTATCTCCAGTCCGGTCTTTTCCACTCCTATGTCATAGATCTCATCTGATGGAGGGCCCAATCAATCACCAGTAATCTTCCAACAAAATCAATAAAAAACCCCTGGATTATAACCTGAAGACATTTGATTTGAGGCACAAGAGCAAGATCATGGTGTAGCCGAAGGCATCTACCATGACATCAAGACTAATTAGCCATACCTCTTTACAAGAATTGATCTATCAACACCCAGGCACATCCCTTTAGAAGAAACCGATGTATCAAGTAACCCAAGATACTTTGCTCAATGTGTAAATTAGCACACATGTACTCCATCAAAGCGATGAAGAAAACAGTTTTAACAAGCCAGTCAACAGTAAAAGGCTATTCAATACTCAAAACATCCAATATAAATTTTCATCATTCAAATCTTCATACTCACCATCAATACACCAAAACACCTTATTTTAACCATTCTATTAACGAATTATGTGAGCATTAATATAGTCAACTAACTACAGGATGAAGGTAGATAAAGCACAATATTTCCATTTAAAAAAATGCATGGTTTGTGGCTTCTATTCATAATATGGAAATTAAACTTACATAGAAGTAATTGAAAAAAATATTATAATCTAGAATCCCTTCAACTGGAATAATATATAAATCTTTTTACACCAATCCACTCAATAAAAATCAATTTTCTCTTGAAAAGCAAGCCAAAACAATTTTAACTACATAGCGCCAACCTTCCTTAACATAGCATTCTTATAGCCTTAATGTCAAAAACATCTTAAACAGTAGAAAAACCTTTATGCTAATGTCTATCCATTTCTTATGTTATCATTCCAATCTTGTCCATATCCTCGTTTAAGAAAATTCTATTTTCTATGTTCATAGTTTTTTTACATATCTAATCCACACAGCATGGCTGATACTACATGATTTTCATTCAAGGTCATATTTTGTTTCTTTCTCATAATTATTTTATTCATCCAGAGCCAACATTCTATTGGGAAACAACCTAGTCTTTGTCCACCCTTGCCTATTATTAGCCTCACTTGGTGATAAAGGGACAGCTAATATATTGTGCAGGATTAATCAACAGAGATTCTATTAGGATGCCTTTAACAAAATATCTAGCACAAGCTTCATCTGGCTACCAAACAACAATTGCAATTCTACAAAATTATCCTGAATTGGGACCTTGCTTGATAGAAACTGAAATTGCACATGCGCAAACCATTGTGGGAGGAAATTGTACACATGATTAGTGAAGCAAAAGTAACGCATGGCCGTGAATAAGAGAAAAGGACTCACGTTGCCAACAAATACAGACCGAGAATCTATTTCCTCTTTGTTAGCTTGATCTGCGTTGGAAGAACTGGGATCTGAAACGAGGAGAGAAACTAATCATATAATGACAAGTATAAATGTTGCCATAACAACAAAATTGGTCATAATCATTAGAAGGAGACATCTTTTACAGGTCAATTTAAGCAAGAGATAAAATGTGTAAGAGTCTTCTTCCCACTATACTACCAGTGTCCCTAATATATTCCAATTGACGGAAGTTCAGCACTCCTCAAGCAGAACATTAAACCCTCCTTTTCGATAATACATTGCGTGGAACACGAGCATATGTGAAGTCACTTGTCTATTTGGAATAAAAAATAAAAAATAGCAGTCAATGTTATATTAATCGTAGGCGGAAAATTTGTTCCTCTTTCCCCCATTCTGTCTTTGATGGATAAGCCTAAACTATAAATCCTTTTTCTCTCAGAAGAGGCCGGCATTTCCACGCAATTCTAAAACCAATGGGCAGTATCATGATGCCAAATATACATTTCGTCAGATTGCGCTCTTCAATTTTTTTTTTATCAGGCTCAGTAAGAGGCTTCACTTTTCCTCTCAAAGGGAATTAGAAAACGTCCTGAAGTCGATCAATCCGTACTCAGTCCACAATACCTACTTCAGCATCTGTGATGAAGAAATAATTAATTTCTTGGTTCAGCGTCTACTTCAACATCAAACCGTCAGTATATCCCTAACTCAAAAAAAGGACCAAACGAAGAGTGAATAGGGAGATATAAGAGAGAAGGGATTAAAAGAAGAGAAACCTTGGACAGATCCCATTTCTTTCTCGACTTTGGCCTGCATCTCTCGAAGAGCGGCGGCTTCGTATTCCATCTCCTGCAATCGCTTCTTCATTTCTTCCACATCCTGCAAGCTCTTCCAACTTCGACAAATCACTACTAGGGTTCAAAACAATTTCCCAAAACAATGACAACGGAAAAAAACAGATAAACGAGTAGACGAATAGAAGTAGACCGCCGCGGCATCGTTGTCTGTAGAAGTAGCCATAACGACGTCCTGACTATGGTGGTGCTGGTGCTCCATCCCCCCCAACCCGACCTTCTCACCGTGTTGCAGAAGCGCAGCAGCAGACCGCCAACAGCCTGTACTGCTCCTTCGAGCAGCCGGCGATAATTTATCCCCTAGGTAAGGGTAAAACTGGAATAATAATTTGATACACGGGCCGGAGAAATTGGATTGGGCCGTTGTGTGGACCTACTAAAAGAACCCTTATTGACCGGTACACCTTGACATATAATTAGTTTGACTTAATTTTTTCGTAAAATACTAATTCATCACTTTACTGCGCGAGATATGATAACGGTTTTCAATTGGTATTAGAATTAGATCTTCTAATTACTTTTTATATATTTTCAATAATTTAACGTCCAATTTATATATGTTGAGAGACCATAAAATATAGATAAATGATATCATTTAATAGATTAAAAAATAATTAAAAAATATTTCTTATATATCTTTTTATTCTCAAGGTTAATACAAGATTTCACACTTTATAATATGAGTAGCATTATTTATATATGTAATTATATACATATAAAAATTATTATTTTTTACGGTAAAATTATAAAAACAAGTGCTTTTTTATTTTAGAATTATTATTTTTTATTATAAAAAAATAAATAAATATTGAAATTAAAATAGGGTAAGTCTTATATTTTTTTGATAATTTTATTTTAATTAAATATATAACTAAATAATTAAATAATGTTTTATTGCAGTAAGTTTTGACATGGGACCGTGAATAATGATGCCATTCAAAACTCCGAAGAAGACATGCCATAAAGCCCGGGATTTCACATCCCCAATTTTTTATTTATAAAAATAATAATTTATGCGCAAAATTCTGAATCCCTATTTTTTATTTCTTCTTTTTAGAAAAAAATATTCTCTGGATCATAGTCCACGAATATTATTATTTCTTTAGATCCAGATTTTAAATATGGATTTTGTTTTTTTTTTTTTGTAATTTTTTCAAAGAAACGAATTTTATATCAGAAGTTTATTTATTTATTCAGAAAATTTCCGGATTTTCAATTTTTGCTGATTTCCATACTTTGCAAAAATGGGGTTTTTTACGTTTTTAAAAATCATTTATTTTTTCTGAAATTTTTTCTCAAATTTCCAGAAATGTTTTGGAATTTTTGAGAAACGTTTTTATTTTATTGATATATTTTTGAGAAAAAATTTACAATATATATATATATATAACAAAAAACCACATGTATAACCTGTTTGAAACGTTTAGATAAATTCTTGAGAAATCAATTACAATATTAATTCCGATTAAAAAATAAATCTTTAAAAATCTTAAAAAACAATTTTGATAAAAAAATCTTTAAAAATTTTGGAAAAATATTACGAAAAATAATAAACCGTTTTAAGGGGGGGGGGAATATACATATACGTATAAGATCCTCGTTTCTGATTAAAAATATAATAGAAAACTAGAAATCCCGAATTTAAATAGGAAATTGAAGAAATTAAAAAATAATAATAATTTAAAATAATTTGGTATATTGGTAGGAAAATGGGGAAATCTCGAGTAACAGCAGAGATTTTGAACGGCGGCATTTATGTCGTCATTTTAAAATCACTCCGAGATTCGTCAAGCCGGGTGCCATAATTTATAATATATTTTATGAATAGTTCAAAAAATTTTAATACATCAAGGTGTTAAATTATTTTTAAAAAAAAACGAAACAAAATTATTTTTACGAAATTAGAAGAAAACTACATGACAAAATAAACGGCGTGACAAATATGAGAACACTGATTTTATTTTTACATTCAAATTTTTATCAAACCTTTTCACCAACTCTGACAAAACATGGTAGAAACTTCAACGATATTTTGATATTTACACGCGTCGATAGTCGCATCCACACTTACTTCTTCAACCTACTACTACTACTACCACCACCGCTTCGTTTTTCAAACCGCCACCGGCACCGCCACCGCCACCAGTGTATAATCCTAATTCCATCGTTTTTCGGGAAGCTTTGTTCACTTTACTCTTTTGACTATTCTTCCCTACGTCACACAAACTCATCTATCACCGTGTACACTCATCACCCATTTTAATACTTATCGTCTCAAACAAGCGTCGAGCATGCCGAAGTCTTCGGGTCCCACATCGCCGGCAGCAGGAATTTCCTCCCCTTCACTCCGTTCGCATTATAGCTCGCTCCCGTCGACTTCTCCACCAAGACCCGACCCGGATACCCTGGATACGCGCCCGATCCGAACACCCCCGTACAAGCTGACACAGCCTCCAAAGGCGCGTTCGCCGGCCCCTGGAAGTACCCATCCTGGTACGGATTCGTCACCGTCCCGGCCAACAGGGTCGCCAGATTTATGACCATCCCGTCAACTCCGACGTCTCCGTTCGGCGAGACTAACGGCGGCGTTTGCGGTCCGTAGATGGGCTGGTGGAAGGGCCACGCGCATTGGCCGGGGCACTGGGACTCCGAGTTGCCCACCCAGATGTAAGTGAACCGGGTCTTCGAGCTGGTCGATCCGTGGGTACCGCACCGCATGCAGAAGCCCTCAACGGCGACGTCTTGGGCCGTTAGGAGCACATTAATGGAGTTGATGAGATTTGGCCTGGAGCTCAGCCCGATTATCTGGGAGTTCGAGAGGGATTTGCCCAGCGGGTAGTCCTCGTGGAGGAATTGACGCCCTACGACGAGGGTGCTGGATCCGCCCTTGTATTCCTTAATCGTTCCCCACCACGACGCGGCCGACGGCCGTGGATCGGCCGGGGAGCTGAGGGACTGGATGAAATCGACGATGATGGCTCGTTGGGCTGGGGTAAACCTCCCGTACCAGATCAGATTTACAGTCACGTTGCCCTTCAAAAGGGCACCGTTGTGGTACCTTAGTATCAATGGCTGCTGCTGCACGAGAGCAGCCATGGAGGGAGGGGTGAGGAGAGAGAACGAGAGGAAGAGAGAGATTGCGGTAAGGTGAAAAATAGAAGCCATGGAGATGGTCATTGCTGAGAAGAAGCAGCGTTTCTGATTTTAAAGAGGAAGCTTTGTTTGGCTCCTTAAAGCTTCGCCGAGGGGACCAGAGTGGATGAATCTGACTACGTGTTCCGGTATTTATATTTTGGACGGTGAGGGTGGAAGAGGACGACAGCTGTATGGAGGTAGATGTCATTGTCTGATTGTTCCACGCGTGATATTTTGATTGGCTTCATTGGTAGAAACACTGTTATGAGAAAAATGTATTAAGATATAAAAAAATAATTATTATCTGATCTGCTTATAATTTTTTATTTAATAAATTCATATATATTATTTTAATTTGATAAAATATATATATATATAAATGTAATTTATATTAATAAATAATATAAGTAGTAATTTTTTTAAAAATATATATAATCCTAATGAAGAAACATATATATGTATATATATAATACAGTATTTTACTGAAATTTTTAAAACCAATTAATGTTAAAATATATTATCGGATAGTTTTATTTAATATATATTTAAAATATAAAAATTTTTATTTTTAATTTTGAATAGTGCGTGATTATAGAAATAATGTAAACTATGATAAAATTTTATTTTTTATATTTTAAAACTTATAAAAATAATAATAAATGGTACAGATTTAAAAAGTTAGGGAAAAGGCGTTTGGTTCTGATAAATATAGTTTAAAAAATCAGATATAATAAAAAGGTGTAAAGAAAATTATTTTATGGTTTTTTAGATCTAATAAATTTTAAAAAGTAAAAAAAATATAGATAAAAATCATTTTTTATGTTTGAATTATATACAAAATATTACAAAATGTACGATAACAATATATTTTAAAATATTTATATTTAAAAAAGTAAAAATTCATTATTTTTCTTAATTTTGTTATTTTTTTAATAGAAATAAAAAAACAAATATCAAAGCTGATATGACGTTTTCATGAATAAAAAAGATTAGTTAGGTCTAATCTAATCACACGCGCACGTCACATTGCCAAGCATTCAAGACCAACGTCTCAATCCGAGTAGACTGCTGAATTTCTACCTGTAGACTCAGTCGTCACGCTGTAAGATTATATATATAATATTTTTAACAAATTATCAATTATATGAGATTTTTTGGAAAAATATTTTTAAATTTTAAATACCTTAATAAAATATTTTAAATTTAAATTTTTAAAAATTTATGAGCGCAAAATTCAAGGACATGTCCTACACCACATAGTTCAAATGCTGAGATAAGTCTTAATGCATGACGTGGTTGGGTATACAAATACAACCTTTGCAGTCTACAGCGAAGCGATTGAGACTTCCAAAATTTTGATAGGCGCTTCCTATTTCACGCTTGATCTGTAATTTTTAAATTATATAACTTATTAAAATTTAAAAAATTAAATAAAATGAATCACACATGAATAAATAAAATTAAAATAAATAAATTTGTTAGGAACTATATCACATCAAAATTCATTATCACCCAATTAGCTATTTGAGTATATGAAAAAAAAAATATATAAATATAATTAATTTATTTAATTTACAGGTAACACTAAAAATGTATATAATAGATTTTTGAATTAAATCATCATACGTTAATATAGGCCCTTTAAAATTTAAAACAAAACGTGGCTTGCATGCTATTTATTCTTTAACTGTCCATGTAATTTTATATTTTTTAGAAATAATAAAAATTAATTGAAAGTAATAATATTGGATGATAGAATTATAATTTTTTATTTAAAGAAATAGATAATTAAAATTTAGAAATATAATACCTCTTATCTCTATATGAAAAACGCAGCCCCGTGTCGGCGAATTAAGGTTGGCCATTACGCCGATGTACGGCGTCCGTTCAAAGCCATTCGCTTAAGCAATTGAACGGTGGTGATGGACCCCTGTTTCAAAAATTCAAAGCTACGGATAAATAATGACCGTTTATCTGACACGAAACTAACATCATTGGTGGATCACGAAGCAGAGTAGTTATTATCCCCCAAGCCTTATCGCCTGAATATTTCGGGACCACTAGTTTCTCGAGTAGGCAGGTGGAAGGCTACGATTAGGTACTTCGCAGCGTAGGGGAGCTTCTGTGTTGCCAGCCCAGGACGATTGAGAAGGCCGCTGGCCCCCAGATGGAGATATTAATCAGTGAAAACTGGGCCCAGTTTAATGGTTAGATATTACAACATAATGTCATAATAACAACATTTAAAGAATATTTAATTTTCATATTATATAACAGGATATGGAGAGAGAGCGTCTAATGGAATGAAATTAATCAACATTATCCAACCAATCTGCAATTGTCAGATCAAAATAAATGCTAATTTTGTCTAATAATTTTTGTACTAAGCAATTGTGGGTCTCATTTTTTAAAATTATGAAATATTTAAAAAATACTAATTTTATTAAAAAAATTTAATTGTCGTTAATTAATATAAAATTGTTATGTGGGTAGACAATATAAACTATTTAAATATTTAATAAGTATTTAGATTCAAATTTTGAATAGATTCAAGTTGATTGGGTCGTTTGGATCCGATTTCGTTCACCGAGTAGACAACCAATCATCTCGTTAAGCATTCTTTGGCCAATCTTAACCTAGCTAACAGGATTTTGTACTGGGTAATATTGTTGGTGGCCGAAAAGTTTAGTCTAAGGGAGTACTTCACCTCAAACTTGTCGGGGGACTTGAGGACCACCCTGGCACCGTTGCCTGTGTCCGTGGACGATCCATCTACGTGGATGATCCATTTCGGTACTCCCTCATGTTGTTTCGCGTTCTCAGGGGGTTATTTTCTGAGAATTGGGGTCGTGATCTCGACGATAAAATTGACCAGAGTCTACCCTTTAATGGCAGGCCTAGGTTGGAATTCGATGTCAAACTCGTCTAATTCAATAGCCCACTTTACCAGCCGCCCAGAAACGTCGGGTTTCTGGATAATACATTTTAGAGGCTGGTCGGTGAGAACGATCACGCGATGCGCCTGAAAGTAGGGTCTTAGTTTTCATGCGGAGAATACGAGAGTTAAGACTAACTTTTTTGTGTACGGGTATTGCGTCTCTGGGCTGATTAGTGTTTTACTCACATAATAGACTGGTCGTTGAGTGTCGGAGTCTTGGCATATGAGGACAGAATTGAGAGACACCTCTGATACCGCAAGGTAGAGGTACAGCTCCTCTCCGTACTTGACTGACGTTAGCAATGACTGGCTAGCCATATACTGTTTCAACTCATTAAAGGCCAACTGGCAGTCTGTCGTCCATTGAAAACCGTTTGATTTCGTTCCCCTCAAGGCCTTGAAGAACGGATGATACTTGTTGCCAGACTTTGCTAAGAACGGGACAAGGCTACCATTCATCCGGTCAGTTGCTAGACATCCCTGACGCTTTGGGGTGGGGACATGTCCGCGAGGATCTTGATCTTCTCTGGGTTTGCCTCGATCCCCCGT
>JAOVVI020001368.1:0-17891 GCA_028571085.2 Nepenthes alata
CTTGACCAATCGCCTGGACGTCTCTGGTTTCTGTAGGATTGTCTTCAAAGGCTGGTCGGTCAGCATGACTATTTGGTGCGCTTGAAAATATGGCTGCAACTTTCGGGTGGAATAGATGAGGGCTAGGGCGATTCTTTCAGCATGAAGGTAGCGAAACTTTATGTCTGTCAGTACTTTGCTTACATCATATACGGGTCGCTGCACGCTCCCCTATTGCAGCATAAGAACCGAGCTTAGGGCTGTGTCTGACACCGCCAAGTAAAGATACAGGCCCTCACCCTCCAAAGGGGAGCTTAGGAGCCGAGGGTTGGTGAGGAACTCTTTCAGCTCCTGGAATGCATCCTCGCACTCATCTGTCTACCGAAATTTGGTTGCCTTCGTCCGTCTAAGGGCCTTGAAGAACGGTAAGTATTTCTCTACGGACTTGACCAGGAATTGCGAGAGGGCAATGAGTCTCCTTGTGAGATTTTGGACTTATTTTATGGTCCGCAGAGGGTTCATGTCAATGATGGCCCTATTTTTCTTCGGGTTTGCTACGATGCCGCGCTGAGACACTATGAAACTCAGGAATTATTCGAAGGTCACCTCGAACACGCACTTGGCCGGGTTGAGCTTCATCTTGTGGGTTTGAATCACTTCGAAGGTTTTTGTCAGATCGTGAATGTGGTCGTCGGTGACCTTGCTTTTGATGAGCATGTCGTCTATATACACCTCTATGTTCCTCCCGATCTCGACTTTGAATATCTTATTTACCAGCTGTTGGTAGGCTGCACCGGCATTATTTAGTCCAAAGCGTTTGACCTTATAGCAGTAGGTCCCCCGATCGGTCATGAATGAGGTGTTCTCCTTGTCGTTCAGGCTCATCCTTATTTGGTTATAACTTGAGTAGGCATCCATAAAGCTTAGAAGTTTGTGTCCGGAAGTAGAGTCCACCAGCTGATCGTTCTATGGAACCGAAAAGTTGTCTATCGAGGAAGCTGTATTCACGTCGGTAAAATCAACACATATCTGCCACTTGCCGCTACTTTTCTTCACGATGACGGCGTTCAACTTCCAATATGGATATTGGACTCCCCTTATGAACCCCACGTCGAGAAGTTTCTTCACTTCCTCCCTTATGGCTGTCAACTTTTTGACAGAATAGTTCTTGCGCTTCTACCTAGTGGGTTTGTTACCGAAATCGAGGCCAAACTTGTGGATGATTACTCCGATCGATATCTCGGGCATGTCGGCAGAAATCCACGTAAAGGCATCGGTGTTCTACCTATCGGGGACCTCGGGGGCCTCCCTCGAGCTTCTCATGAACCATGTGAGGTGCTCCCGCCAAATAAGGTCTTCAATTTCTTTTCTATAGGATCCAGTAATCCCCCATGGTATGCCCCAAAGACCGGTAAAAATGACAATACTTCATCTTATTTACTAGCTGTTGGTAGATTACACCAGCATTATTTAGTCCAAAGCGTATGACTTTGTAGCAGTAGGTCCCTTGATTGGTCATGAATGAGGTGTTCTCCTTATTGTTCAAGCTCATCCTTATTTGGTTATAACTTGAGTAGGCATCCATAAAGCTCAGGAGTTCGTATCCGGACGTAGAGTCCACTATCTGATCGATCTATGGAAGCAAAAAGTTGACCTTCAGCAAGCTTTATTCATGTCGGTAAAATCAACAGACATCAGCCACTTACCATTATTTTTCTTTACGATGACGGCGTTCGACAGCCAATCCGGATATTGACTTCCCTTATAAACCCCGCGTCGAGAAGTTTCTTCACTTCCTCCATTTGGCTATCAACTTTATGATAAAGTGGTTCCTGCGCTTCTACCTGATGGGTTTATGACCAAAATCAAGGCCCAAGTTGTGGACGATTACTCCAATCGATATCTCTAGCATGTCGGCAAAAATCTACGTAAAGACATCGGTGTTCTACCTGAGAAAGTCCATGAGTTGGTTTCAGACCGATGTTGAAAGGAAACTGTCAATGTGCATGCACTTATCAGGTTCATTGGGGTCCAGGAGGACCAGCTCTGTCACCTCGCCGGATTGGGCCTGTTGCAATGCTGCTTCATCGTGGAAGTGTAGATCCTCCGCTGGCCGGTTATGTATGGCAGGAGTGACCTGAGATAGGTAACACATTCACCCCATTATCTGGTCGCCCAATGCCTCCCCTATCTCATATAGAGTAGAGAACTTCACCTTCAAGTGAGGGATCAATGTTATGGCTACAAAGGTGGCTAGGAACAGTTGGCCCAGAATGGCATTGTAGACCGATAGTAGGTCGACAACGAGGAATGAAAGCATTCATGTAACTATGCGCAAGTGAGTACCCATCGCGACCTCTAATTGGATCTCTCCCTGCATGGACATTGGTTCATTGTCTATGCCGTACAGAGGGCCCTCGGCTGCTCGCATCTGACTCTTTTTTAATCTAAGTTTAAAACATGTATCGAGATATAATAAATTTTGGGAGCTTTCATTATCAAGGAAAACTTGTTTCAATTGGTAGTTGAGCGTATCATCTGAAATGATGGCTATTACAACAACAGCGTCTGAATAATGAGAGATTACATGTGTCATATCGTCATTACTAAAACTAATGACATCAGTCATAACCTCTATCCTCACTCTCTTCCTGCTGGAAGTAGCTTCAGGCTGATCTTAGCCACGATTTCTGGCCAGCCAACTTGAGATCATATTAATGACATGGGCGATGACACGGTTCCTCAGTGGCTTTGGAGCTTCGTTATTGGTGACCTCAGGGGCCTGCCTCAAGCTTCTCATGAATCATGTGAGGTGCTCCCGACGGACCAGGTTTTTAATTTCCTTCTGTAGGATCTAGCAATCCTCCATGGTATGCCCCAAAGACCGGTGAAAATGACAATACTTTATCTTATTTACCAGCCGCTGGTAGATTGCACCGACATTATTTGGTCCAAAGTGTATGACATTATAGTATTAGGTCCTCTGATCGGTCATGAATGAGGCGTGCTCCTTATCATTCAGGCTCATTCTTATTTGGTTATTACCTAAGTTAGCATCAATAAAACTCAGGAGTTCGCGTCCAGACGTAGAGTCCACCAGCTGGTCGATCTATGAAAGTTAAAAGTTATCCTTCAGGCAAACTTTATTCACGTCAGTAAAATCAACACAGATCCGCTACTTGCCGCTATTATATTATATCAAATATAATACTTAATAATATGTAATGTTATATTACATAATTAACAAATATTTGATATATTACTTATTACATTTTTGTCAAATATTATATTAAATATAATATTTAATAATACGTAATATTATATCAAATAATTAATAAATATTTAATATATATACGATATTATATTCATAATATATATTTAATTATATATGTTATATCAAATATTTATTAAATATATATTTTTATGATAAAAATATATATTATACTAAATAATAATTTAAAATAAGAATATATAAAAAAATAATATATTTTTTATTAAATAAGGACAAAAAAGTTATTACGATAAATTTTTACCATATTCCTCATACTATTCTATAACTAAACATTGACATACTAATTTTTAATTTATTCTATTCTAATAACTAAATATGATAATAACAATTCTCAAATTTATTCACATCTTATTATACTCTCTGTGAATAACAATTCTATTCCAACATTATTCCATTTCAATAACTAAACGTATTGTTATGGATAAAATTATATTGGTCAACCTCTCAAGTCAGGTCCTATAACCACGGTATTAAACCATTTATTCTTGTAGAATAAGGAAGAAACTATAAAGAAAGAGTTATTCTTGTAGTTTTGAACCGTCTCAAATTTGAGTAACCGTCATGGCCGACTAGAATGAAAGAATAATTGAAAACCACCCGAGTCCACCATCTAGACTTACACCACTGAAAAAATCAAATATTATTTCAACCTATCTTATTTAGTCCAAATTATAAGCTCGCCCATTTATTTCACACGATGAAATGACACTTTACATCCTCAGTGATAGGATGGTCTTTGAATCACCTACAGCACCTACAACGTAAATACACAACAAAATGAAGATGGTGAGAAATTCTTTATTGAAGAATTTCAATGTAACATACTCTGCAAATGGAAGAAATTTACTTCATATATAGTCTTTTCACTTGACTTTTAGAAAATCCAACGATCCCAAGCTACTAAGGTAACTTTACTGTCGCCTCAATGCCCAATTTTCACCTCTACCAATTACAAAACCAAAAGCCTCCCTAAGGGAGTCAGGATCCTGATGAGGCCCATTGAGTTTTCGATGCAAATGGCCGTTTCAGTAGCAAAAATAATAATAAAAAATAAAAATTCTAGCAAGATTGTAGCTCAACTTCATAATTTGGTTTAACTATGCTCCGCTATGATATACTTTGAGTCGATGAAGCATTCTATGGTCTATGTTTGAGGGCTACATGGTATCTTTTGAACTCTGGAAGCCACAGCATCAACATCAACATCAACCAATTGAACATTATGTTAATGCTAACAAAAAATTATGTCAAAATCAGCCACTGGGAGAAGAACCACCGTGTCGAAGAAGACTGAATCGAAGAAGAAAGAATCCTTACAAATTGCTGCTACTGGGGCAAAACAATTTCTTCAAGGGAATCAATAAAACCACTCACAACCCACTGCTGAGTGTACCCCCATGTATTACTTCCTGTCAAAGTTTTCCACGCTCAGAACTCAGTTTCCTAAGCTCATCAAGCCTACATTACTTTGCCTTGAAACACCGGGATCAAAGACAGGATTACTATCCCTCCACTTTGCTTTTGCAGCCACATCAGCGGAAAGCCCAACTACAATGGGGAATGGGGCAGCAACAAATGGGAAATAGGAGAAGGTAGATCTACCCAGAAAAAGAGAGAAAAAAAAAAGAGGGAGAGAGTGAGAGAGAAGACATGCTCCAGTAATTGTAGGGTGGGTCCATTGCATGCGACATCCATGACCCGTTGCATAATGTCCGCTTAACTTAATAGATTGCACAACAAGCCTGCGCAATTTTGGTTTGAACTAAAACTGCTTGAGTTTTGCAACAAGATTGCGTGAGTGAAATTGAGTAAGAGGTTTGCAAGACAATTGCTCAAAGCAATAGACTGTTTTTTCAATAAAGTGACTGCAATTTTGTTTGGTTTTCTGAACTTTTCTTTTAAGAGTTGAGAGGAAACATGAGTGGGAGAACGGAGCAGGAGGGAGCAGGGAGAAAATAGGGATGCAACGAATACAGTAATCGGCCAGCTAAAGACAAGGTGGGGTGGAAGAAAAGGCCTTCAATCCTTTTACGAGGTACTGAGATGTAACAAAAGAATATTTAATTTATGGACGGGGCAAACCACCTCTCAAAGGACCAACAGGATGATCATAAAACAGCACTGCAATTAGAAACTACAGAAAACGGACAGTTATTGCTCCGCTCAAACTGATACAAACCAGCCCCATTAAAACTTGCATAATATCAGCAGCTTCGGTGATTAACCAGAACTCGGGAGTTTCAGCTACAACATAGTTGAAGATAAGCTAAGCAATGGACCATAATTCACGGAGATAAGCTTGTAAAAGCCAATATAGAAAGAACAGGAACGCAACATTGCATATCAACCAAAACTTAATCACTCATCCCTTTATGAATATTGGTGATTTCCATAAGAAGAACTACAAATCCAGTGCTCTAATAATACAAAGGGAAAACCTTCACTTGGCCCCTAAGAAAAAAACAACCGAAAATACGAACCATACGAACAAGAACAAAAAGAAGAATTGAGAAAAAGAATTTTTTCATGGTTATTATGCAATCTACCTACCTTCAGCTTCAGCAGGTGTCTTTGCTATAATTGATAATGCATGTAGACCACTCTGCAACTCATCTTGCAATAAAGCATATATCATCCTGTGCCTCTTAACCAAACTTTTCCCCTCAAACTCCTCTGACACAACTTTCAAATTAAAATGTGTTTCTCCATCACTTCCCCTTAGCCCTGCATGTCCGACATGCTGATAGGAGATATCATCAATTTCCAATTGAATAGGCTTAAGCTCTCTCTCCAATATCTCCCTGATTCTCACCCCTCGGCCCCCCAAACCACCACCCGAATTCGAACCCCCATCACCCCTTTTAGAGCTCAATCCATTATCAGGAGCGCTGTCACCATTATCAACATTCATCCCCAAATTCGGTGCTTCATTTTCCCCAGTTGTATTTCCGCCTAGCTGCATATTCTCATTGCCCAAATCAGCATTAACAGAAACGGGTTCCTGTTGGTCAAGTTTTTCAGCCTCCATAGCCAGAACCAAAGCTTTCTTCTGCATCAACCTCAGCATATTCAAAAAGCCATTATTCCTAGAAGGTGTCAAGCTCTGCTGAAGCCCCAAAAGGGTTACGAACTCGGGCGAAACCCGCAAGATCTCGACAACGGGTCGACCCGAAAGCCCTTGAACAAGCAGAGCAGCAAGCCCCTTTGTTAGAACTGAGTCGGAGTCGGCTTCAAACCAGATATTCTTCTCCGAGTCAAGGTAAGCCCTAACCCAAACCTGAGAAACGCAACCCTCAACCTTATTCTCTGGTCTCTTGTACTGATCGTCGAGAGGAGAGAGATTTTGGCCGTAAAACAGCAGCTGCTCGTACTTGGCCTTTGGTTCTTGGACGGACTGAAAGAGATTGATGATCTCTCGAAGCCTCGGAGGGAGCTTGTCCATGGGCTGAAGAGGCGGCGGTGACGGCGTAGGCGAGGGCATAGCTTGGGGTCTTGTGGCGAGTCTCTCGAAAGAAATCGATTTGCTGACAGAGAGTGAGGAAGGTGGGTTTTGTGGAGATAGAGACGAAATTAGGGGTTTCGCCAAGGGGAAATCGGGGATCAGAAAATGCGGGAGTTCGGTTGTCAGTAGGCGAAACGATGAGGAAATCGACGGGCGAGAAAAGAGATAAAGAGAGGGTTGCAAATAGAGGTGGTGGCTGGAAATGGTGGAGCGATGGAGACCCGTCAGCTGCAAGCGTAAGGTCGGCATCGTTGGAGAAATTAGAATTTCTGCTGCAGTGAACGGGAGAACATATTTTAATTTGCGAATATGAGAAAATAATGTGAAGACACGGCCCATTGGGCTCCTAATTTTATAGGTTTCAGAGTCGGGCCCCCGAAACAGTGGCCCATTAGGGGATTCACCTTTTGGGCGAGGGGCTTTTGCCTCCAACGCTCGTTTGAGCTGATATCAAATCTTAGGCGGGCCTGATTTAAGCCACGTGTCAAATTGATTTGGAGCTTTATTGCATGTCACACCAATTTACAGTTCACTTTCTCTCTCTCTCTCTCTCACACACACGCATAGAGAGAGAAAGAGTTATAAAATAAATAAAAAATTAAATAGACCCTATATATAGAGAGTGTTATATGTTCACATGAAGTTTATTCATTATTTAATAGTATTTTACTATCAAGTAATTCCATATAAAATAAATAGTTGTATTATCACAATCTAAACGGTCTTTTTTAAAGAGGTATTTATTTTATTTTTATCAAATAAAGTAATTCACGGTCAGAAATACAAAGACAGTCATTTAATTATTTTTTTAATTTTTCTTTTATTTAACTTTAGCTCAATTAATAGCTCTCTATTCCCATCCCCAAATGTGTTTGAGCATCCCATTCTTCTTGAAATAACATCTCAAATCTATTTGATAAATTTACATTTAAAAATAAATATTTAATATATTTGATTGAATTCTTAAATAAGATACATTATAAATAGATATGAAGAATGTTTAGCCTTTCTATACTATCCAACCGAACTCTCAAAGCCTATCAAAGAATAAATATGTGAGACCGGTGGTAATTAAGGCCCCGCACAAGCAATTAAGGCCCCGCACAAGCAGTGCATAATTAACTTTTAAACGCTAAAAAGATAATATTTGAAAATCTCATTTTCGTAAATAAAAGAGTCAATTTTTGCATCCAAAGAAATGCCAAAGCCCAAAGTAATCGAATTAAAAAAAAGGGATAATAAGAATTCTCAAAATGTATCACCGATCCAGCAGAAAAAAAGCATTCTTTTTACAGACAACCTATGGTAGACAAATAATCTCAATTGTACCTTAAATGGATCATCTTGTGAAAGCTTTAAGGCAGATATTGTGGAATCTCAATCGTCTACATACATTAATTTCTAATATAGTACCTCCTTATCTGGTTTATTTAAATTTAATAATTAGCATTACCAAGAAAGCCTCCATAGTCATCTAACTAGGAGAGCTTTATTTATAATATTAATATTCCTAATACTAAGGCCCCTTTTATCTTTAGGTTTACATACAACATTCCAAATCACCTTAATAGAATGCCACAAAAAAAAACAAAAAAACAAAAAAGGTAAAGAATATCATTGATATCTCCAAGAATAGCTTTAGAAATAATAAAAATAGATAATTAGTAGGAGTAATTTATAGTAAGATAGATAATATAAGATGAAATTTACCTATAAAAGAGTGTTATCTATTCTTTTATAATATTTTTTTTATATATAAATAATTCTTTATGCAATAAAAATATGTACAACATAAGTGTATGAACCGATTAAGACTATAAATATAAAAATATAATGTTATACTATGCTATTTCTTTACAATAACACAAGATAAAATCAAAAGGGAAAAATCAGGTTATAAAGTCTAACCCTAACGTCTCAAAATCAAGTGATCGAAAAGAGCGGGTCAATTAAACATAAGCAACAATTTACTCACCAAAATATCATTTATTACTTTGATGATCCGTTCTTTACAATAAATAGAACGATTTTGCTCCACACTTTCCAAATATAGTGGACAATAGTATAATGTACAATAAGACTATAATAACCACCAATAATAATACACAAAATTTTATGCAAAAAATTCGTTTTCAAATGAGGAAAAAAATTACAGGATTATTTGTTTAAAGAAGATCCACTAAACATTATGATTCGATCATAAAAACCTCTAATAGATACAAGAATATAATACTTTGTAATAAATGAGCCCCCAAATAATAAAGAGTATAAAACAAAAGGAAACAAATATGACTAATAAAATATTTTTATAACAATGATAACAACATACCCAAAATTAATGAAAAATAAAATAAGATCTAGAATTCTAACGGTGAGCAAATCTTCATCTTCACTCTTTTCTATTACTTTTCTACTTTTTTACACCTTCCTCATACTCAATATCTCAAAAATTATATTGGATTTGCTCTAAAATTGCGTCAAGGTGATTTATATCAATAATGGTGCACAAGTGTCGGTTAGGTAGGCATCGGATGCGACTTTACTGTGTAATTGGAGATCGAGTGTCCTTCTGGCGTTTATCAGATGTTGAGCAATTGAGATAGATTTCACTTGTGTGCCCTTCCATGTACCTTTAATCTGGACAATGTACGCATGTGCACCTCTCAGATACCCTTCATATGCCCCTAATCTAGACAATAAGCACATATGTGTGAATCAGGAGCTTGTCATGTACCACTTAATGATTTTTTTTGATTAGATCAAGGCACATACGTCATTGTGTGTGCCCCCAAATGATATATTAAATGAGTATGGCACTAAAAAAGGAGTGATCTACAACCCAAAAAACTCCCCCTCACAACCTTATGGGGGCTTCACCATCCTAGCTATAACTCGGTAAGTCCTAAGTTTTTTTCTTTGTATCATTTTAGTCAACATGACAAATTCATTCTCATCGATCCTAACCTTATTAAGTGTTAACAATTCTGAATCAATAATATTCTTTACCCAATAATATCTCATATCAATATATTTTGATCGATAATAAAATTTTTTTTTATAAAAGCATATAACATATTGATTATCACAAAATAACACATATCGTTCATACTTAATATATAAACTTCCTCATTTACAATATCTCCTTACTTACCTTTGTCACCAGAATAAATTTGTTTCAATGGTGGAGAGAGTAACACTTCTTTATAGTCTAAATTGCCATGAAGCAACTCCTCCCACAAACATTATTAGATATTTCGAAGAAGACTTTTGAGAATCAATATTACCAATTATGTCTGTAACTTGAACCGACTTGTCATTTCAAAAATACAAACATATCTTAAAAATTTCTGAGAGATACCTTAGTTTCTATTTCACTGCGTATTAACATTCCTTTTTGGGGTTGGAAAGAAATCAACTGACTATTCTTACTGTATGAATTTTATTGGATCTCATACTCACCTTTGCATACATAAACTACCCACGGTCAAAGAGTAAGGGATGTGCCTCATACTAACCTTTTTATCATCCTGAGAAAGATATTACTAGTTACTCAACTTGAAGTGGCTGACTAGCAGTGTACTTACTAATTTGGACTTCTCTATATTAAAGTATTGAAGGATCTTTTCAATATAGTTATATTGGAACATCTATAATTTCTCTGCTTTTCGATCGTAAAATATTCGTATACCAAGAATTTGCTTCATCTGCCCCAAATCTTTCACGGTAAAGGATTTACCAAGCTGCTACTTTAATTTTATAATTCAAGAGGCATTTCACCTCATAATAAGCATCTCATTCATTTAGAGTATGAGAATGACGAAATCATCTTTCAAAAAACTTTGAACAAAGATATAATAGTTTGAAATAGTTTGTTGGTGACCTTGACTCACAATTACAGATTCAAACTTCATGTACAATAGTCTCAAAGCTTGTTTTAATCCGTAGAGATGTTTTTTGGGCAATATACCTCATACTCCTTCCCCTCAACTCAAAATTTCTCCGACTATTCCATATAGATTTCCTTCTTAAGGTTGCCATGAAAAAGGCCACTTGCACATCTAGTTTTTCAATTTCCAGAACAAGAATTACGGCAAATCCAAGAACCATTCCGATGGAAGATATCTTCACAACTGGAGTAAAGATTTTCTCAAAGTTGGTACCTTTTCACTGGTTAAATTCTTTCACAATCAATCTCGCTTTGTATCTTGATTATGAGTTATTCTTAGCAGTTTTTAAATAAAAAATCCACATGTTTTTTAAAATTTATTTGCCATTTGATAACTTGGTCAACTCAAAAGTATGATTTTATTACAACGATTTTATCTCATCTTATATTGTTTACATCCACTCCAACTCATACTCATCCTCAATTATTCCGTCAAAGTTTTCAGGTTCTTTGTCATCAATAAGTAACACATTAATTAACTGATAGGCAAAATGAGGGCTTTCAATTTCTCATGGGCCTTTGAAGGGGAATGGTCTCGACAGGTCCAAAATTATCATGATGAGCACTATCATCCATATATCTATCATTCACTCCTTTGAGTGTAAGAGTCTCACAATCTTCTTCCCCATCAAGGCCACCTTGATCACTATCTTCATCTTGAATCAGTTTTCGTGTCAAGAATTCAGGATTTGTATCATAAAGTCGACTGTTGTCACTGTTGAAAATACCTTTTTTTGTCATGCTGATATCCTTGATAGTCTCATCTTTAACAAATACCATTTCCCTAAATCTGACAAGTTTTGTTTTGTCGGACCATAAAACCAATAACCCAATACATCTTTCCCCAAACTGAGAAAAATAAAATGTCTCTTCTTAGACTCAAACTTAGACCTCTCGCCCTTTGGAACATGAATGAAGAACTTGAATCTAAATATATGTAGATTGTCATATAAGAACTTCTTTACAGATGACATCTTTTTTGGTATGTCGCCATTTAGTGGGCCACATAGTGAGAGATTAATTATATGAGCCACAACATTCAAAACTTCTCCCCAAAATGAATTGAGGAGCTTTGCATTCAAAAGCACACAACAAACTCTCTCGGCCAGTATTCTGTTCATCATTTCAATCACATCATTCAGCTGTGGTATTTTCGGTGGAGTCATTTGGTATCGAATTTCATGGATCCAATAATTTTTATCAAGTGCTCCAATATATTCACCTCATTTGTCACTTCGAATATATTTTAATTTCTTCATCGTTTGTCTCTCAATCAAGATATGAAATTGTTTAAAGCCGTTAAGGATATCATTCATCAATTTTAAAGGATACACCAACAATTTTCTCAAATATTCATCAATAAATATGATGAAGTAAGGTGTTCCTCCAAGTATCTTCACTTTAAAAGGGCCACATATCTCAGTGTGAACCAATTCGAGAAGATCCATCTTTCTTGTGGATGGGTTTCCATAGAATAAAACTCTTCGTTATTTTACTAACAAGCAATGAACATAAGTTTTTAGCCTTTCTTTTTACATGTCTCAAAAAAAGTTCTTCTTGGGTAGACAATTTAGTCTCTTTTTGCTCATGTGGCCTAATCTTCTATGCCATGTCTAAGGATTCATCACTTCTAAGCACGTGTACATCTCCGACTGAAATGTAAGCTTATGACATATACAAGTTGGACATCTTCTTTCCTTGGGTAATAACAGGAGATTCTCTAGTTAGCTTAGTTTCCGTTCACAAAACGTGTTGTAAAAACCTTCATTGTATAACTTGCCCACTAAAATAAAATTCAGCTAAATATTCAAGATATGTCGTACATTTCTCAACAGTTCTTAGGTTTCATTATTTGTGAACAAATACATGTCGCCACAACCAATAATTCGGAGCATTCCTTTATTTTTCATCTTCAACACTCCAAAATCACTAAAAGTATAATGTGTTGAATTTTCTTCTCAATGTAATATGGAGTGATATGCAATCGTCAACCACTCAATTTGTTTCATGATTTACCAAGTTGATAACTTCCTCTTCTTTACAGACCAATAGAAGATCAGATTTAGTAATAATCAAAACTCTCTTATCATCTCAGGACTTTTTAATATTTTTTTTTTCTTATTAGTATTTTTACACTTTCACTTGTAATAATATTTTTTGATATGTTTTTTCCTTTTGTAGTAGTGACATTTAAAATTTTGGTACCTTGATCGAGACTTATTTGGCTCTTATTACCAGATTTTAGGCCACGTCCTTTATTTCTCCCTTGTGCCTTTGAAATTAGCACTTCGTAGTGTGAAGAAGATTGTCCCTATGATTATCACCTTATATCATCATTCAACATTGCACCGTTTGCTATCTCAAAAGCCATCATCTTGTTTGGAGTGGTATTGGCTATGGCGATCCATATTACTTCCCATGAATTTGATTATATAATCAACAACCACACACCTAACAGTTCATTATCAAATTTGATACTCATATCACTCATCTGATCAACGCATGCTTATAGTTCATTCAAATAGTTGGCTATAGAAGCACACTCATTGTATCTCAATTGTTTTAGTTTCATTAAGTGATATAATTTTTAGATACTCGTTTTTTAGGTATAAAATATTTTGAACTTCTCCTATTATATTTTTGCATGTGTTTCATTTAAAAAATGATTATATATATTATCATTGACAAATTACTAAATATAACTATAAACTTATTCATCCTCAAAAACCCATTCTTCCACAAATTTTGACTTGGACTTTTCAATAGTAAATATTAAAAAAATGTGTTATTTTAATAAATAATAAATTATTTATTTTACTCCTCCAAATATCATAATTTGAGTCACTTAAGTAAATTATTTTACTTTCACCCTCGATTTGTTTAAAAACGTTTCAACATGATAATAACAACCATGTCTCTTATATCACTTGTTGGGTGTCGAACCCCTTATTTAAATCGCGTAGAGATAAATTGATATTGTACAAGACAACAACAATAATCACCAATGACGGGACATATAAAATTGTATATGAAAAATCTCTTTTCCTATAAAAAAAATTATGAGATTATACGTTTGAAAAATATCCACTAAACGGTATGATCTGATTATGAAAATATTTAATAAATATAAGGACACAATACTTTACTGTAAATGAGTACAAGTAGTAAATAGTATAAGATTAGAGAAAAAAAATGATCGATAAAATATTATTCACAACTATCAAAATAACGTACTCAATGTTTTGTCTTTTTTTTTCAAAATTAGATAGGATAAACAAATCTTTCTCTTCTCTCTTTTATTTTTTTCTCACTGTGCCATCACTTAATGCCTTTAAAATTATATTAGATTATCTCTAAATTCACATCAGGATTATTTTATATTAGAAACAATGCATAAGCAACCGTCAAGCATGCATCAGACATAAGCTCATTGTAGAATCGGTGCTCAAGTGCCCCTTGGTCGTGTATTAGGCGTTAAATAATTTAGATAAATTTCACTCGTGCGCCCCTTAAGAGCACTTTAGGCGTCTCTAATTTGGATAGTGTATGTATGTACGCCTCTCAGACACTCTTCATGTGTCTTTAATCTAGACAATCGGTATATTTGTGTGGATTAGGTACCAATCTTGTGTCACTCAAAAATTTTCTTAAATTAGGTCAAGGGATGTGTTAGAGTCATGTCTATAATTGGCAATCTCTGTGACATTTTGTATTAGCGTAGTTGGTCCGGTCCGCCCTCCAATCGCTCGAGCCCGTCCAAAGTCTCTGCGCCCACTGTGCACTTGCTATACGCTCTAGCCTATTTAGCATAATGGACTCCGCTCGTTGTGCGCCTTCCCCGCTCTTGAGCCCATTTTTCAAAATATACCCCACTCGTTGGGCACCGCCCTGAACTCGAGCACACGCAGGATTTCTCTGAAAACCATCTGTGCGCCCGCCGCTCTCGAGCTGCGCTCGAGTGGCGCAGTAACGGGCATATATTTTAAACATAATTCTTGAGTCCTCTATAAATATCACGCCTATATTTTGAAAACCCTAATGATTCTAAGAAGTCAGAAAAGACTCGATGGTGTTTATTTCCATGCCTCTTGTTTGAGAAGAAAGCTTCATATGCTCAATTGATATTGCTTCTCTTGAGAAAACTTATTGGTACAAGATTGATCTTCATGCACAAATAAGTTTTATCGTTCTTTTACATTAAACTTTTGAAACACTGCCTTCTACCTTTGTTGGAGACGTTGGTTCATGAAGAAGGAGATCTGATCGTTGTTTGGCAATTCAAGTGGTTCGAGAAAATATTGAAGTGAAAATCGGAAGGTGTTCGGTTCTGCTGCCGTGGGCAAATGCAAGGAGTTCTTTGGTAGGGATCACAAGTCGGAAGTAAGTCGGCTAGGCTAGCGCGTCGTAACCACCCGGACTGTAAGTTAATATTTATAGTGCATTACTTCCCTGACCGTTAAAGCCGAGAGGGTTTTTTCTCGATTACCGTGGTAATCGAGTTTTCTCCTTTGTCACCAAAAACTCGTGTCTTTTTATTACGGCTTCACTCTTTTATACTTCTGCACGATTGATTAATAGTTTGGCATTTAGATCTAAATATTTTTTACGTGTATTGAATATTTATTATTTTTCTAATTTTACTATATTTTTTGGGGTCGAAACTTGTTTGTATTATCATAGCACAAGTCATGCTTTTTCAATTAGTATCAGTGACTTATCCCGATCCACGACCCGGCTCTAGATGCCTACTTGTCAATCTTTGTTCGTTCCTCCCTATATTGATGGGAGCAATTATGCGTACTGAAAAGTACGTATGAGGGAATTTTTAAAGTCAATGGATGAGCGTATTTGGGCTAGTACCCAAGTTAGGTGGACTCTACCCGCTAGTTCTATTGGTTTTGAATCAAAAGCCTTAACTTTATAGACCAAAGAGAAACTTGATGCATATAACCTGAACAGTAAGGGACTACATGCTATTTTTATGGCTGTATCTTCCGATAAATTTAAGCGTATCTCGATGTGTGAGAAATCAAAAGAAGTATGTGATATTCTTGAGATTACCCACAAGGGCATGAAATTGGTTAAAAACTCAAAACTGTAAATGCTCACTATTAAGTTTGAAGAATTTCGAATGAACGATGACGAGACATTTGATGAGTTTTATACAAAATTGAATGATATTGTCAATTCTAGATTTAATCTAGCAGAACGCATTCCTAAAAATAAAATTGTCATAAAGGTTCTTCAATCTTTGCCTGAACAGTTTAGGCCAAAGGTTACCGCTATTGAAGAAAGTAAAGACTTAGATAATTTAAAAATAGAAGAACTTGTAGGGTTCTTTCAGACTTATGAGCACACCTTACCTCAGTCAAGAAAAAATAAATCAATTGCTCTAAAAGCGAGTAGGGACGAGAGAAATCAGGATTCTGATGAAGAATCATGTAGTAATGACGAATTCTCCCTATTTCTTAATAACTTCAAAAAATTCTTGAAGATAAATAAATCGTCATCAAACAAACTAGATGTGGACTTAAAATGCTCATCAAAATTTAAGAAGAAAGACCATCGTGAACTCAAGTATCTCAAATCAAAATCGACTTAAGGAGTTCAATGTCATGAATGTAAAGGCTTTGGTCACTATCAGGCTGAATATCCTAACCTTAAACGTCAACAAAGTCAAGCCTTTAAAGCTAATGTAACCTTAAGCGATGATGAAGAAGTAGAGGGTGAAAAATACTCTGAAAATGGCCCTGTCAAGTACATGGCATTTATGACTTTTATGGGTAATAATGTTGTAGAGAATATTAATTAATCTGATGACTCTGAGATTGAGTCAGAAGCTGAATTTGATGGCCTTCAAGAAACATATGATAAACTGTTTAGGAAATATTTAAAAGTAAATAAATTAAATAGAACCCTAAATGGTAGGATCATTGATCTTGAAAGAGAGAACTTACATCTATAATCCAAGTTAGATGCTAAAAGCCAAGAACTTGAGAATCTAAAAATCTCATTTTCTAAATAAATTACGAACTTAAAATCTAAACTTGAGGCTATGAGAAAAGATTTGAAACAATTTTTAAATGGGTCAACAAAACTTGATCACATGCTCGGGTTGGATAAAATTGGTATAAATAGACATGGGATGGGATATGTTGAGAATGTGTTCCAACATGGCGTGAAACCTAACACCACCTTTATTCCCACCATGAACGTCACCACACCAAAGGTTATTAAGACTGTGCCTCAACGTGTGGAAAAAAAATTTGACTCAACTTATGTACCTATTCGTCACAATCAAAGATCTGGAAATCAGTCGTCAAAACCTAAATTTGTGCCTACATGTCATGCATGTGGAAAAGTAAGTCACATTCGTCCTCGATGTCACACCTCAAATATGTTGTACAACCAACGTAAAGGATTGAATATGAATAAACTTGTTGATCATATTCAGAAATTAAACGTACAAGTTACAAGGTTAAATCTGAAAGTAAATTCGGAGAAAAAAGTCTGAGTAAAAAAAAGTGAGCTAAATGACTTTCTGTGCACTTTAATTAAATGACCTCCACAAACTTTACATGAAACACAAAAATTACACAAAATAAAAAAAAATTAAAAAAAAGGGGAAAGGACGCGCAATCTTGCGCGCGCCCGCTGTGGGCTCGATGTTGTTGCACCCAACTCTTATGGATAAAACAAATGATTCTTGACTATGGTATTGTCCAGGATATTATACAGATTTGCTGTGACAATACTAGTGTAATCAATATCTCAAAGAATCATGTCCAACATTTTCGTACCAAACATATTGACATTTGACATCATTTCCTTCGGGAGCTCGTGAAAACTCGAGTTATCTCTCTTACCCATACTCCTACTGAGCACTAGCTTGCCAATATCTTAACTAAACCCTTAGACAGTGTGCGGTTTCAATTTTTGCGCACTGCCATCGGTGCACTAAACCCTTGTTAGAGTCATGCTTATAATTGGTGATCTCCGTGACCTTTTGTATTATTGTAGTTGGTCCGGTCTGCCCTCCAGTCACTCGAGCCCCTGTAAAGTCTCCGCGTCCTCCGTGCGCTTGCTATCTGCTCGAGCTCATTTAGCAGAATGGACCCCACTCGCTGTACACCTCCCTCGTGCTCGAGCCCATTTTTTAGAACATACCCCGC
>JAOVVI020001369.1:0-24700 GCA_028571085.2 Nepenthes alata
GAAGAAAGAGGAACGTTTGCCCCTGAAAATTCTGCTGTTCTTCATTGGCTGAACCTCCTCTTCTTTGGAAATTCTGTCATTGCTCCAATACCCCCAAACTTAAATGCAACATTGTCCTCAATGTGTAAATAAATGAAAGATAAAGCTCAAGAGGACTCCCTAGATGTGCATGTGTAAATGGATGAGGTTCTCTGTGTCTTGTCATAATTGACTATAGATCTTGGGAAAACACAAAGAATTGTTAGTACGACTTAAAACTAAAAACTGCAAAAAAATCAAATAAACATAAAGAAATAGGGTTGCCTCCATGTTTATAGTCTATATCTAGACTTTAAATTAAGTTTGCAGTCTTTCAATTCAAGGGTACCATTTATGTAATACTTGAGTGGTTGTCCATTAACTTTGAAGCTTTCTTTATCACATTCTGAATTTGCACTGCACCATAGCAGTAGGCGTGTACCTCCACAAAATGACCCAACTATCTTGACCTCAACTTTCCTGGAAATAGTTTAAGTCTCGAACTGTAGAGAGGGACATGATCTCCTGGCTTGAATTCCCAGTAAAGGATGTTTTTATTATGTCATTTCTTTGTTCTTTTCTTGTAAATCAGTGCATTCTCATAGGTTTGACTTCTCAATTCAGCCAATTCATTTAGTTAGAGCAATTTCTTTCATCCCGTGGCATCTTTGTCAAAATTCAGCAACTTCATTGCTCAATAAGCCTTGTGTTCCAACTCCACCGGTAAATGACATGCTTTTCCCAACACAAGCCTGTATGGGGACATGCCAATAGGGGTTTTGAATGCAGTGTGATATGCCTAGAGTGCACCATCAAGTTTTAAGGACCAATCCTTCATAGAATTTCTAACCGTTTTCTCTAAGATCCGCATTGATTATCGGTTAGAGATCTCAATTTGACTGCTTGTCTGAGGATGATATGATGTAGCAATATGATGCAATACTACGTATTTCTCCAAGAGGTAAGCAAATTGATGATTAAGAAAAGTGCATATCTTTATCACTTATAATTGCCTGCGGTGTACCAAACCTCATAAGGATGTGCTTCTTAACAAATTTTACCACTATTTTGGCATCATTGGCGTGCAAAGCCATGACTTCTCTCCATTTTGAAACATGGTCTGCGAACATGAGGATCTGTTGGTTTCCATAGGATGATGGGAATGGTGCCATAAAATCAATGCCCCAAACATTGAATAATTCCACCTCCAAGATGGATTGAGTGGCAATTCATTTCTTTGAGAAATATTACTGCTTAGTTGACATCGATCACTTGCTGAAACAAAGGCATATGCATCTTTGAGTAAGGTTAACCAATAAAAAACCTGATTGCAGAACCTTTTCTGTGGTCTTTGTAGTGGCGAAGTGACCATCATGACCAGATGAATGATAGTGCCAAAAAATATCCTCCATCTCTTTTTTTGGTACACATATTCTAATTATTTGATCTGCACATCACTTGTACATGAATGGTTCTTCCCAAAAATAGTGCTTCGCAATGGACAGAAACTGCTTCTTTTGCTATGGAGAAAAATCATGGTGAATGATCTTACTTGCTAAATAATTCACAATGTCAGCATACCATGGTTCTTTGTTGGAAGAGTGTAAAGAACGGTTCATCGGGGAATGATTCAATTATGGGCTCCATCTCGGTTGACACTTGTTCTCAAGCTTGGAAAGGTGGTTGGCCACAACATTTTCAGTGCCCCTTTTGTCTCAAATCTCTAAATCAAATTATTGTAGAAGAAGAATCCATTGGATAAGTCTTGGTTTTTCATCTTTCTTCTCGGGTAGATACCTCAACGCCGAATGATCCTTGCACACAATCACTTTTGCTCTAATCAGATTAGAACAAAACTTGTCAAATGCTAACACAGCTGCTTAAACAACTTTTTTTGTCATGGCGTAGTTTAGTTGAGCATCATTCAGAGTTCGACTTGCGGAGTGTATCACTCATAGCCTCATGTCTCTCTGCTGTCCCAGAATGGCTCCCACAGCAAAATCACTAGCATTGGACATTAATTAAGAAGGGTCTAGTCCGTGCCCCAATGATAGAGGCTGAGACAAGTTTTTTCCTTTAAGGTGTTGAAGGCTTTCAGATATTCACTATTAAAATCAAACTCCTAATTCCCTTTACTGATTGTGGTGGAAGCATCATTTCAATGACTTCAACTTTGGCTTTGTCCACTTTAATTCTTCTTGCTGAAATTCTATGTCCCAGCAAGGTCCCTTCTTGTACCATTAAATGACATTTCTCCTAGTTCAGGACTAGATTCACCTCATGTCTTCTTAGCTCCCTATCCAAAAACAAAGAAATCATCCAAAAATATCTCCAAAAGTGTCCGAAAATATCGTCTTCATACACCTTTGGAACGTGGCCGGTGCATTGCATAATCCAAAGGGCACTTGGCAAAAGGAAAAAGTACCGTAGGGGCGTGTGGATGTGGTCTTCTCTTGATCTTCCGAAGCTATGGCAATTTGATTGTAACCTGAATAGCCGTCCATAAAGTAATAATGATTATGTCTGGCTAGCATCTCACCATTTGATCGATGAAAGGTAGAGGGAAGGGGCCCTTGTGTGTCGCTTTGTTAACTTTCGGTAATAATGCATACTCCATCTCGTCATTGTTCTTGTAGGAATGAGCTTGTTATTATCATTAGTGATTACGGTCATGCCTCCTTTCTTTGGGACCACTTGCGCTAGGCTCGCCCATATACTATTCGTGATGGGATAGATTATTTCAACATCTAACAGTTTTAGAACTTCTCCTTTGACCACTTCCTTCATGTTCGGATTTAACCTCTTTGGTGTTCAATGGATGGTTTGTATGCTTCTTCCATCAATATCTTGTGCGTATAAATGGATGGATTGATTTCCTTGATGTTGGTTGTGGTCCACTCGGAAACACTCCAGTGCTTACTTAGCACATGAACAAGCTTTTCTTCTTCAACTGCATTTAAATGATTAGAAATAATGACCTGAAAAGAAGAACTCACCCAAGTAGGCATACTGAAGGTGAGGTGGTAGTGGTTTCAAATAGTGTTTCACTGTTGATGATGGCATAATTAGGCTATTGCTTTTATGGACCTCCTTAAATAGTCGGTTATGTGGCCATGGAGGTGATGCATCAAGAAACCCAATCACTTCTTCCTTCTCCTTTTCTTCTTCATAATCAATTTCCGCTCCTTGGAGTGATGGACAAGCTTCCAGGGGGTCATTTGGGTGATCCGTCATCAAAGTTTTGGCCATGGCATGATCCATCATTTCTATGTAGAAGCTTGAATCGTTTGAGGTGGATGGGTACTTTATTGCTTCAAAGACGTTGAATGAAAATGTTTCGTCAGGAACTCTTAAAGTTAGTTCATCATTTTGAACGTCAATGAGTGTTCCCCCGTGGCTACGAATGGAGGCCAAGAATGAGATGCATGTTCCTATCCTCTTCCGTGTCAAGAACCACAAAATTAGCCAGAAAGATGAACTTGTCAACCTTGACCAAAACATCTTCAATGATACCTTGAGGATGTTTGATTGATTGATCCGCCAATTATAGGGAGATGGTTGTTGGCCTTGCTTCTTCTGTTCCCAATTTCCTAAAAGTAGACAAAGACATCCAAGTGACCTAGTCCTAAGTCACATAAAGTATTTGAAAAAAAACATTGAATGACCAATCATGCAAGGTATAAAGAAACTCCTTGGATCCTCTAACTTAGGAGGTAATTTATTTTGCAATTGCACCACACTCCTTGGTTAACATCACTGTCTCATAATACACTATTTTCCTTTTGTTTGACAAGATTTCTTTCATGACTTTCACATATCTATGCATTTGTTCAAAAGTATCTGCAAAAGGAATGATAATGTGCAATTTTTTAAACATATCAAGAAATTTTGAAATTGCTTACCTAGATTGTGCTTTCAGAGATGGGAAGAAAATGGAATTGGTGTTGTATGTCTCTACTATTGGGCTTCTCTTCCTTGCTCCGTGGTTGAGATTTTTTCTTCACATCCTTCATTTACAATCTCCTCTGTAAGATTCAAATCAGTTGTAAGATGAGGTTTTGGTGTTGCGAAATTAGGTGCCTCTAGCTCTCTACCACTCCTCAAAGTAATCACCTTCACATGTTCCTTAGGGTTGGTTTTAGAATTGCTTGGAAAAGAACCTTGGGATCAGTTTCAAAGCATATTAAAAACATGCCCTACTTAGTTCTAAATTTCGGATTGCTACCCCTTGGTTTTACAAATATTTCTGAGACTCCTCCATGAAGCTTTTGGTCTCGTTCGTAAAAGAATGTATGGATGTAGCTAATTGTGCCATAGTTCCTCCAAGTTCTTCTTCTCTTGTGGTGGAGGTGCTTGCGGTGGTTTGTTTGTTGTTCCATTGGAAATTCAGATGATTTTTCCATCTTGGATTGTATGTGTTGGAGTATGGATTGTTTTGTAGTCTTTGGAAATTTGATAAATAATGGGTATTCTCCTTTACTGAGAAAGGGTTTCCCGTTTGGCGATCCATAATTGCATGATTTTCGCCACACAATTCACAAATCACAAGAGGAGTGTGTGTGGCATTTACCTTCATGGTCTCCATTTGCTTTGAAAGGATCAAAACTTGGGCTTGAAAAGCTGTGATTGTGTCAAGCTCATGCACTTCCATTAGTGCCTTTCCTTGATACCTCTCTAAAGGCCATTGATAATTATTGGAAGACATTTATTCTGAAAGCTCAAATGCCTCTTCATGGGTCTTGCTTATGAGTGCTCTTCTGACCACCTCATCAACCATGTTCTTAGTGTTGTTGCAAAGACCATCGTAGAAAATTTGCACTTGTAACGATTTCGGCATGCTGTGGTGTGGGACTCTCCTTAACAAATCTTTGTATTGTTCCCATGCTTTGTATGAAGGCTCCATTTCGAATTGATTGAAGGTGGTAATGTCACTCCTCATTATGGTTGTCTTTTAATGTGGAAGAAACTTGGCTAAAAATGTTTAAGCCAAATCCTCCCAAATAATGATGGAATCAGGTGGCAGTGAGGTCAATCATCCTTTTTCTTTGTCGTGAAGTGAAAATGGGAAGAGTCTCAATCTTATGGCATCATTCGAAACTTCCATTATGCTTGAAAGTCACATATTTCTAAGAAGTTAGAAATATGAGCATTCGGATCATCGTTTGGAAACCAACTAAACTGGACTGCAGTTTGGATCATTTGAATGATGGCTGGCTTGATTTCAATGTTGTTGGCTTGTATGGCTGGCCTCTTAATGCTTAAAGTGGTACTGTGAACACTTGGGACAGCATAGTCTCGGACTGCTTTTGGATTTGCTACTTCTTGAATTTGATCAGTCATAGGTTGCCCGGCCCTAATGCATTGGTGGTATGTTCTCTCAATCTTGGGATCTACAGGTAGTAGTTCCATAGAATCAATATATCTCATTCAAAATTGCATGAATCCATGTCTTTATTTACAATGAAATACATATTAATTCTCTCAAGATCAAGAAAATGCATGAATCTTCTTTTGGTATCAACATACATTATCAATTCATTTAAATGTTGATCAATCATTCAAAAGTATTACGCAAAAAGAGAAGTAATCATAATATGAAGAAATTATTGCATGAAGTAAATTCAAGGAAACATAGTCCTACTTTGGCTGCATCAAAAACCTCTAGCAAGAAAATTCAGTTCATGATAGAATGAACAACTAACATGAAAATCCTTGAGTTCATGTTCTAGAAAAAAATTAAAGAACATAAGGAGAAGAAAGGAAGAATATCTGCCCCTGAAAATTCTGCTGATCTTCACTGGCCGAACTTCCTTTCTTTGGAAATTCTGTTATTGCTCCTAAACGGTCGGTTCCTGCTGCCTCTTTCTGCCTCTACTTCTTATTTAAAAAGAGATTTCCCTTATCTAACCAGCTGCCAAGTGTCAAAATATGAGAAGAAGAATATTCTTGTCTAACCACTGGGTCCCACAAGTTGTTAAATGCTGAAATTATGCTGTGGGTTTCTCTCAACTTAGCTGCTTTTATACCTTCATTTTCTTTTTTTGGGGTGGATTTCCTCAGCCCAACAGAAATTTCAGCATGCCTCTTTTGTTAATAGTTTATTTCCTAGCAAGATAAAATTTAAATAGTTAACCAATATTTATTTAAAATTAAGGATTTTAGGCTAAACTAATCTTGGAATAATATGTCAAATTTAATCCCAACAGTTTCTAAACAGAATAACAAAATTCTGTACGTTGAGCACATTGCATGGAAAAAAAATTTCCCAGTTCAATGTCCCTCCCGAGCTTTACCTTGGAAAAATGGTGCCTGAACAGTTAATGATCATAAGTGCCTTTGGTTAAGACTAAGCGGCAATGCATTGATGGGAAAGTTAGTTCTGATGTAACCTGTTTATTGTGTAGAGATGATCATGTGGTAAAAGATGTCAAAGACTTTGGCATATTTGATAAAGTAAACATACATGGAAAGGGAGAAGAAGGCAGCATTATAAATCATAACAATAGTGCTCCATCTGCGCCAGTGTGGAGCAATTTTAAGTGTTTGCTAAATAGTGACAGAAAGCAATCCCAATCTGGATTACATTCTGAGGAATCTACCTGTACTTCTTCTGGGTGGCTTTCTTGCTTCAGGATGATTACTGCAATGGCCCCATGTGCCCATGTTGGCATTTGTTCTTACTCAATGCTTGAAGGTCTTGCTTCCTGTTTTTTGTCTGGGTCCATGGAAGATCACATACTGCTGTCACTTACTCTTATGATAGAAGGTAAAGCAACAAGCCGTGCTGGAAAAAATTTCCTTAGCGTAGTTGGTATACCTTCATATGATGATGTATATATCCCTGGTTGCTTGAGGCACCCAAACTTAGCTCCTATCCTGGGGATGCTAAAGGCACCTGGATATACCTGTCTAATTTATCCCAAAACTCCTTTTACCTTGGAAAGTATTCTTCATTATAGTCCTCAAGCATTGAAATCTGAGTGGCACATAAGGTTTTTAATCTACCAGCTTCTCTCAGCCCTTGCTTATCTCCATGGCATTGGGGTTGCCCATAGCAATATTTTCCCTGGCAATGTATTGTTGACTGATTCTGGCTGGGCTTTGTTGAGCATTTGGGGTAACTCTCAATCTAATTGTGAATTAGGGGCAAAAACTAAGGATACCATGGTTTCTTCCCTGGTAGGGACAAGTTATTGTGATGAAGGTTGTCTTTCTCAGAATCTCTATGCTGATTTACTGCTTTCCCTTCCGGTAGATTGGCATACAGACTTCTATAAGTGGTGGAGGGGGGAGTTGAGTAATTTTGATTACCTACTCATCTTAAACAGACTGGCTGGAAGAAGATGGGGTGATCACACATTTCACACAGTGATGCCTTGGGTAATAGATTTCAGTGTGAAACCTGCTGAGAATTCCGATATAGGATGGAGGGATTTGAGCAAGAGTAAGTGGCGTCTGGCAAAAGGTGATGAACAGTTGGATTTTACTTATGAGACATCTGAAGTTCCACATCATGTCTCTGATGAGTGCCTTTCCGAGCTGGCTGTCTGCAGCTACAAAGCAAGGAGGCTGCCTTTGAGTGTTCTGTGTATGGCTGTACGTTCAGTCTATGAACCCAACGAGTATCCGTCTACTATGCAAAGACTTTACCAGTGGACCCCTGACGAATGCATTCCAGAGTTCTATTGTGATCCTCAAATCTTTTACTCTCTTCACTCAGGTATGAGTGATTTGGCGGTGCCTTCATGGGCTGGCAGTCCAGAGGAGTTCATAAAACTGCATCGGTCTGCACTAGAGAGCCAGCATGTTTCACGTGAAATTCATCATTGGATTGATATTACCTTTGGGTTCAAAATGTCAGGGCATGCAGCTTTAGATGCCAAGAATGTCATGCTGCCCTCATCAGAGCTCACATTACCAAGGTCTATGGGACGCCGTCAGCTCTTCACTCGACCACACCCTATTCGTGGAGGCATTATAGAAAAGGCATGTCATCCTACTGTCAATAGAACAGCTATTTCTGAGCTTCATATGGACAAAGTTGATGATGATAAGCCTCTACTCCCCGGAATAGATTATTTATATAAGTTAGAAGAAGCAGCTTCATTTTGTGAACATGCTCGGCATTTGAGTCCTTTATATTGCTACGACCTAGATAATATTGTCAACAGCTCACCTCCTGAAGAAGAGCCACCAAGGGAGAGCTACAATTATAATCTATTTATAGAACCTAATGGATGCAGCAATGGTGTGTCTTACAATATTGATTGCAATGCCCTTCTTGAATACCTTGGTATGGATGACAGTTCTGAAGGATATCAACAGGTTTTTGTTTGGGGGAACAGATCGTCTTCTTCAAAGAAACGTTCGGAAAGTGCTGCAAAGGACATATTTGCTCTTGGTTGCATTATTGCAGAGCTCTACTTGAGAAGGCCACTTTTTGATTCGATTTCACTGCCCATTTACCTTAATGATGGTACTTTTCCAGTATTGATAAAAGAACTTCCTCCTCAAGTACAATTTATTGTAGAAGCATGTGTTCAGAAGGACTGTACCAGGTATAAGTTTCTGTGTATTCAGACGTGCATTGCCATTTGGAGCTTCCCTTTCACACTAGTGAGTTTCAGGAATCATATCATTATATATGAGTTGAAAGAAATCATGAATTGATTTTTTCTGCTTTGGATTTTTTAGGAGGCCTTCTGCCAAGAGTCTTTTGGAGTCTCCGTATTTCCCACCAACTGTCAAGACATCCTACTTATTTCTTGCTCCACTTCTTCTTTTAGCAAAGGATGAATCTCGTCTATTTTATGCTGCAAATTTTACGAAAAAAGGGGCATTGAGAGCAATGGGAACATTTGCAGCTGAAATGTGTGCTACTTATTGCTTACCGCTTCTGCTGAATCCTTTATCAGATGCTGCTGCTGAGTGCGCTTATATATTATTGAAGGAGTTTTTGAAGTGTCTAAAGCCTAAAGCAGCCAAGACATTGGTTTTGAATGTGATTCAGAAGATTTTACAGGCTAGTTGTACTTTGTTCTTGAACAATTTACTTATGTACTGGATTCTCTGTTGCATCTTATGGAGTATATTAATTTCAGGCAACAGGTGGTTCACATTTGAAAGTGTCCCTTCTGCAAGAGTCTTTTGTGCGTGAGGTGTGGAATTATGTTGGAAAACATGCATACTTGGAGAGGATACATCCATGTGTTATATCAAACCTGTCCATCTCTCCTCATAAGAGTTCAGCTGCTGCTGCATCAGTGCTGTTGATTGGCTCTAGTGAAGAGCTTGGCGTACCTGTCACTGTTCATCAGGTTCAATTACATCATGTAATTTTGTGGATGGAATTTAGTCTATACTTCATAGTAACTGTTTTGTGTTGTTTCAGACAATCTTGCCCCTCATTTATTGTTTTGGGAAGGGACTCTGTAATGATGGAATTGATGTGCTGGTTAGAATTGGTATTCTCAGTTCATTGTCTGTTAAGGAAGTATAATCTCCTTTATACCTCTGCTTTCATTCTCTGACCTTGAGTTTCTCTTTGCTGTTTAGGTGGTGTTCTGGGTGAGAATTTTGTGGTCAGACTGATTTTACCATTGCTGAAAAATGTTGTTCAGTCCTGTATTGATGCATCTTGTATGAATAAGCCTGAGCCAATTCAGAGTTGGAATTCTTTAGCTCTAGTTGATTGTCTCACAACACTGCAAGGTTTAATTGCATACTTGTCTAAAGAGGTGGTTGTGAAAGAGCTAATTGAAGTACTTACTGAATCCTTTACCTGAAATTTATGTTATTCTTTTTGTTTTTTTCCCTTTCTGTCTGGAGAAGTGGGAGGTGGTTTAATTTGAAAGTTGATCTGTTTCTGACCATGCAGGATCTAACTTGCCTGTTGGTTGCTGTTCTTTTGCAGAAGAATTTGGAACTTCAAGTGCTTCAGGTGCTTTAAATATATACTTGGGTTCTTACTGCATCTTTGATGTCAAATATAATATTTTTTGTAGCTGTTTATAAATGAGTTACAAGATAAGTTGCTAGCATTTTCAGGAAGAATATGTTTCCATATTAAAAGGGAGAATCTTGGATTTTCATGAAACTAATTTAACAGTAAAATATTCTAGAGGAAGTCATGTTTCCCTAGGAGGTGTTGAGAATTATGTAGTTTTTTCTTTCCATCCAGAGCTGAAGCTTTTCTGAATACGTCTACTGCTCTGCCAAATTTCTACGGGTAGACTCAGTAAGTTACCCGGTGTGAAACCTTCTAAGGAAAATAGTCTAAGCCATAAATTCTGTCTGATAGAATCTAAGCCTTAGCCTGATTATGTTGCTCATTTGAAGAAAGGGCCATCCTATTTGCTGGGTAATAGGGACCTAGGCCAGAGGATTAAAATATTTTGTTCTTTCTCCAGAGACTTTATAATCTTCCTTTCTTTAAAGTACTTTTATGGATTTTTTTAAATATTTAGGTCTTACCTTTTATTTGGGGAAGTTTTAGGGTATCTTTTGTATTTTAGGAGATAATGTTTCGTAATCTCTATTGGTTTGCTTCCTTGTTAGATTAGGAGGTGTGTGCTATATAGGCATAGTGGCATACTTGTGCTCCTTTGTTAATCAACTATGGATGAATTGAAAGCTACTGAGATTATTGATATCCTTCTTCCCTCCGGTCTGGTCTCCCCCACCCTTTCATTCTTCCCCTTTCTCCCTGATCTTTGGATCTCTCCCTGTGATTTTCTCTCTCTTCTTTTTATCCCCTTTCCTTGCTTCCGTCCTGCTTCAGTATCTAGTTTACGAATCCTCCAGCTAGAATAAGAAGATTAGAAAGCGTGAAGTTAATGGAATATTATGTTTGGTTGTTATTTTTGAACATATCCTAGGGACCTATTTTGGTTAAGGGTGTCGGAGTTTTAGTTTGATTATGTTTAGAATAAGATTCCTAGTAAGTTTCGACATTGTCTTGGAAATTTTCATGCATTGGGAATCTTGGTCCTCATTACTTTGCTATGTCCTTCCCTCTGCTGTTGCGGTTGCTATCTCCACATAATTTATGTTTATTAGATCCACACTCTCCTTAACATTTTCTTTGACACCATACGACCTTCCAACCACTAGTCTTCAGCATAGTCCCAATTCTCCAAACTCTAAACTGTTTTAGGATCAGCTACAAACGACTCTTCTAGTTTGACACCTTGGCAATTTAAGCATGGAAACTATAATCTTTAAAGCTCTAGATTGAGGGCCCATATCTGGTACATGGTATGCTGGGGAACCTAATAAGTATGCTGAGAGCTTGAAACAGGCAGCTTGCAAATATGCCTCCACTGATAACCTTGGGGTTCCACAGCATCTTTCATGGGATTTACTCTCTCCTGGAGCCATTTACTTCCTATAGAAACTGTCCACTGTGACCTGAGCTGTTTTCCATTCTTTCTGACCCCTGTATCTTCATGTTACAATGAATATTGGCAGTATCAAGCCTCCCGAACTTCCTTAGGTTCTTCGCCAGTAGCTGCAGCATGCCCATTCTTGTCAAAAGGACAAGAAGAAAATATACTATTTGTATTTTATCAATGATCACCCTGACTGCAGCTTCGTTATACGCAGTGAGCCAGATTAAATCTGTAAGCTGTGAGCAAGGAAATAGAGGTGTGTTTTCTTTAAGCTGTTAGTATGGATTAAAAATTTGTCGGGTATTTTAATTACTAGCCTATATGTATTGGTATTGGGAGGTCCCAATACCAATATTCCCCCTAAAAGGAAATTATCACAATATATCTTCGTATTGGTAACATGTTAGGATGTATTTGCCCATATGGTCGATATCTATCAGCATTTTTTGATTTGCTTTGTTTCTTAGATGCCTAAGTCCACATGTAATTAAACCCAAATTTTAAAAAAATTCTAAATTCACATGCTATGTAAAGATATAAAATACGCATAGAGATTTTTAGGGTATTTTTTCAATATCTTAAGAGGATATCAAGCTTGAATTTGTTGAAATTGACTGAAACTCTTTCATTATGTAATCATATAATAAAAGATGGTCAAATATTAGTGTATAATTTAATTTTGATGTTGTCAGAAGGAAAAAAAATTTTGCGTGATATTTATCTATTGGACATTTCTTTGGCTTATCCTGTATTTTATAGTATTGTAAATTTGTTTAGTGAGAAGGCTACCTTATATAGAGGATGATATAGCGCTGGCTGTGGTGTCCTCGTTGGACGGGCTTGCTTTTAAGTGATAGAAGCATTGATGCAAATATTATCCAATAAGTATTGGTATCGGGCGCTTTCATACCAATATTTTTAGATACCGCGATAAAATCATAATATGTTTCTATATTTGCGATATATTACGACATATTGAGATATGTATGTCGATATTCAAAATATTAGCCGATATAGTCTTGTAAGTTACGATTTTCAAAAAAAAAATTTCTTTTTTATATCCAATACTGATGCTGATATTTTTATCCATGGATAGAAGATTCTAATCTTCCCATTTTACCTGTAAAACTGCATTCACATCTTCTTCCAAAGGGCAAGACTTTATTCTGATCTAAGTAATCTCTGAATCCCTCATCTAACTAGGATAGTGTAAATCACTATCGCAAAGTGTAATCCCTACTCCTTCCTGTCGGAAGCTTGTTTTCCTTATATGGTGCTTCCTTGAAATGAGATATAGGCTTTCCATGCTCTAAGAGTATGCCTAAAGACTTTGGTGCAGAGTATCTTGTAATATTGTCCCTATCACCTTTCTTAGAATCTTTTCTCCCTCTGTAGCAGTAATCTGGCTTGTTTAGGCCTTCTACTGCTGAATAATTTCCTCCATTTTGATGAATTTTTGCAATCTTAACCAATCAAATAGAAAAATTCCTGAGGTGGTGAAAGGAAATTCAAGAACACCTTGTAATAGCAACTCTTTCTGCTTCTGTATATCCTATCTGGGATGAAGAATCTTTGGATTATTTCTGAACCAACTCTGGACCATTCTAGCAACTGATTCAGAGCATTCAAGTACTGGTGCAATGAAAATTCAATCCATCCTGAACTCTGACTAGGTTTATACATTGCTGGTAAACTGTTTTTGTGATGACCCTGATCACATGAACCCAATCCACCAAATTGTGATGCAGCATTTTTTTTTCTAGTCCACAATAATATATAATTCACATGATTTAACAAATGATACTCTTTATTTCATAAAACTCATGACTAACAACTCACAATATTCTATTATAGTCTTACTGATTAACGCCATCAACACTCGACTCAAAATAATCATGATGGTCTCTAGGTCTTTCCAGCCACCTAGTCCTATCATCCTTCATATGATAACCTATGCTACTTTGTAAGAATAAGATACAATAACAAATGAGCCAAATGCCCAGTAAGGAACCCCTTAATCTGGAAGTACAATAAAATCGAGGTATACAGCAATGGTAGAGATCTAATCAATGGAATTCAGATAAAATCAACAATATAAAAATTAAAATCTCGAGTTCTATGAACATACAACTCCAAAAAGTCATATCAGTGTAGCCAAATTCAATGATCTTAGCAAGAATGTGATGACTTAGACTAGTTGATCACCAATCAAATCGGACCGTTTGGCTCAATAAGCTCAACAAGGATGTGGTAACCCAAACCTGTCGACTTTGGCTGAACCGGACCATGCCATTTCAACAATTTCAATAGGAATGTAGGGACTTGAACCCGTCGATCCCTGACAGAAATTTAGTCGTCCGTCTCAACAAGTTTATTAAGAAGAATTTCTAAACATTGTATTTTCTTCCACGGTGAACCAATGGCTGATGATCCCAACGACTCACCATCACATCTAAAGTATGGCTTGATCATCTTACCTCCATCCTAGATGATAGGACCATCTATAATCTTGATGACTCTCCACCACTTCTAAAGTGGTGCCTAACCACCTCACAACAACCACGTTGGTAGGATTCTTTGTAGGCATGATGATTCTTCATCACTCCTAGAGTGATGCCTGATCGCCTCATAACTATCGTCGTTGGTAAGACACACATTTGAATCTCTCTTATATCCATATCTCAACAATTCACATAGGTTCTACCGAAAAAAATACAGCATAAATATACCATTGAGATTACTAGAATGATTTTGGTATCGAATGATGAGGACTATACTAGAGTACCTCTGCTAATATATCCAAATACTTTAGTCTTTTGTTTTTCTTTCTCTACCTTATATATGAATGTAAAATGGTATCGACATTGTAAGACTCGATCATGGAAACACATGTAGTCCCAAGTCATCCTTGTACATAGTCCGATACCTCACTCTACTAAGGGTAACGTCATCAAGAATCATGACAAGAGTATGAGATGAAACAAGACTTACCAACAATATATATCAATATGAGTCATAATAAAATAATCGAATAAGGTATAATAAGGAATCGATAAATCGAGGTACCAAATCCATTATCTCACAATTTCCATAAGGAGAGATTAAATTTATCGTCTAGTTATTTTATCCTAATTTATCCCATGACATCTAAACAATTAAAATTTACTATATCTATTAATAAATAAAAAGCCTCATTCATCATGTTGAGATATCCAAAATATATTATTTAATATTGAATCACCTGAAATATATTCCTCGATGATTATTTGTTTAGCTTGTAACCCAAATAATCACCAGAATATTTCACTTCCACTAAGCAAACAATCTTTAGGAAGTTATTCCAATATTAGGTCACCTGAAATATATCCTCAAAAATCATTTGTACAATCCATAGCCCAAAAATAATCACAAAAATATTTTTATTCTATCAAATAAATATTTATCCTACTCAATTAATACTTAAGTACACCAAGATACCATTTTTTCCCTAGTCAGATGCCCACAGCAGCGCTACAGGTTGCGAAGGAGCTGCTCTCCCGCAAAGCAAGTGCTCCTTCATGACTGAAGAACAACAGCCTGCGGCCCTGTTTTCTTGTGGAGTTCGCTGCGGTCCTTCTACCAAATTTTAGTTATTCTTTAACATTTGAAACATTTAACTTATACATTGTATATGATTCTTATAAAACTATTGGAACAAAAATTACTGTATATTGATTGTATATGATTTTTATACTACTATTGGAACAAAAATTTCGAATCAAACAGTGCTTATCGATCTTTAGTTCCTTTGAGTTTCCCGAACCCATGTTTTTTCTCTATTTTTGGATTTCTCTCAGATTCGGCCTCTTGAGAAGGATTTAATATAAAGGAATGATCGTTCAAGATATTGAAGAGGTATTGGATCATAGAATAACAAGAAGATTAAGTAATTATTTTTCGATTTATAGACAACTAGCTCAAGCCACCGTTAACATGTTTGGAGTCTTTTAATTGGTCGAATTAAATGCTTGATTGCCCAATTTACATCAAATAACGGCACCTCTCCTATTCTTCGGCACCCATTTCTTAGTCGTGAAGGACCCGATTTTTAGCCATGATTTAGCCTACTTTGATCCAAATTGCAGCTCTTAAATTTACTCTTAAGGTGTAATCTTAGCTTAGGATTAACTTAATTGCTCAATTAAGTCCAAATTAGGCCTTGATTTGGAGGATTTGCACTCTAGGGTTTGTTCCTCTGCCAAAAAATCAATTTAACTTAATTAATCCTAATTAAGGGATAATTGGGCCTTAATATGAACTTATAATTGTTTCATAATTATACCCAATTGATAAATATTAAAAGCCTAAATTTTCTTGATCAATTGGTATTTTAATTTGACCCAATAATTTAGCCCTTTCTTAAATTCAAGATGCTATTTTAGAAAACTAAATTATTACCAAATAGTCATCAAAATAAATTAATATTTCTACTCAAAATATGTATTTCCTAAATGGGTCCCAAAACATCTTTAAGAGATACTACTTAGTCACCCAAATCTACAACTAGATTTACGTTTGTCATAATATATAATGTAATTTTCTTAAGAAAAATCTGGAATGTTACATTTTTAGTTTGATGTTTTTTCTCACTTGCTATGAAGTTTATATCTTTCTTTGATAAAGAGTTCTAACTTTCTCTGTTGCGCCAGACTTGTATGGTATAGTTGATATGCAACCACTGTGACTTTCCAAAAAAGTGATAAATTTGCCTCAAATTACTCCTTAATTTTCTACTATGCTCTTTCTTTGCATTTGAGGTGGCATCTGACTACCTGTGAAGCCTTTGTTAATCAGGCTGCTGCTTCTACCCTGATTGCAATCTGTCAGCAGATCGGTGCAAATTTAACAGCTTTGCATGTCCTGCCTCAACTTAAAGAGCTGTTTGATGAGCTAGCCTTCTCTCAGGAATCAGCTAGGAGACCTGGTTCTATTGGCGGAAGCTTGAAGATTTTAAAGCTCAAAGCAGATGAGGAGGCTCAGATTGAAAGCCGTATGGGCCTTGTGTGGGTTTTGCAGCGCACCCTAATGGATCTCTGGCTGTTTAGATAACGCCACCATGAGCTTGTGTCCATCCTAATTTTTCTTGGATTTATGCAGGTTTCTTTTGTATCCCTCTTTTGCAGCACTTCTTGGTATAGAGAAACTGCGCCAGTGCTGTGTGACATGGTTACTTCTTGAGCAATATCTTCTGTGGCACCATAAATGGAAGGTTTGGTTGCTTTACCCTTTCAGATGTGATAGTGATGTTAAATTCCAGCCTTTTATGTTTACATTTCATGGATCTAAATTTGTCATGTTGTAGTGGGAATCCACAGGAGAATCATCCCGAAGCAGTCAGGAAAATATGAATGCCAGAAACCCTGTCCTCCACAAAAATGCAGCATCACAGTATAACCCCACTAAACTGTTAATGAATGGGGTTGGATGGTCAATACCACAATCACAAGGAAATAAAGCAGTTAAGAATTTGATGCTTTCTAAATGCTTTGCAGAAAGTAATGAGAATCCTGCTGAAAGTCATGCTTCAATATCAAACATTGGCAAGTGCGAGCCATGGTTTTGGTTCCCAAATCCAGCTACTAACTGGGACGGGCCAGATTTTCTTGGTCGTGCTGGGGGTCAGAAAGATGATCATGCATGGAAGATCAGAGCATCTGTTATATACTCTGTCCGCGCTCATCATGGAGCATTACGATCTTTAGCTGTTGGAGAAGATGACTGTACAGTGTTTACTGCAGGGGTTGGTCCTGGATTTAAAGGAACAGTGCAGAAATGGGATTTGTCATCAGTTGACTGTGTTTCTGGATACTATGGTCATGAGGAGGTTTGCTTTCTCCTAATTTATTTGATGTTTGCGATGCCCTAGTTATAATCTGTCTCTATTTTATGTTTCCATCTTCCTACTTTCATTATTTGTACCTGGGATCTCATTAGACTGGAGTTGGCCTAAAAGGAAATGGATAGGCGGGCATAGGTTAAACTTTGGCAAAAATGATGTGAATCCATTGTGGACTATGGACTTGTTCCACTTTTAATTGGATTATTTAATTTCAGCATTAGATAGTTAAATTTGGTCCAGTCTGTTCTTTTTTAAAACAGGCAATCTTTGTTATGAACTAGAATTACTATTTTCAACAACTTAGTCTTTAGCATTTATTCTCTCTTTGCAAGTGACTGAATAATCCATTAGTGAGAACCTGTGCACACATATTGTTTATAATTACATTTCACAGGTCACACATTACAACAGAGAAAGAATTATGTGTTCACAACAATCGTAGAGAGAGTTATGCCTTTAAGGTTGTTAGTGTGTTCCACAGTCTTTAGAGGATTATTTTCTCTCATAAACCTAATTAAATAGTCTATTCATTATTTAATTTAAGCAAACAAAATCAAGGCCTGACCTAAGCACCTTTATCCCAAAAAAGCCTTAGAGTCAGTCCATTAGTAATTGGACCCTTTTGGCAGATCTTAGCATCAGAATGATGACGTGGTTTAGGTCTAATCTCGACAAACTTTTGTCTCAGCTTCATAGACATTGGAAACCTAATAATCTGTTAACAATCGTTGTTTTTTATTCAGCTGGATTTTTCTTCCTAGCTTTCAAATAAGATTAGTTGCTTCTGTCAGTAAGAGGACTCCTAATAGTCCATTGACTTTTGACATTGCTTGACAGAGTGACCTCGCTCTACTCGTGTTATTAGATCCTCTTTCTGAGAAATAGCTCTGAACAATTGTGGAACCTACTTTGTTGGACGAGAGAGAGGGGGACTGAATTAGGTGATGCTTAAAATTTACTCAACTAATAAAACATTTTGATCAAACAATAGCTAGTAATCTCATTGGCAAGCATATGTTTGACTTAATATCATAATGGGTGCCTTACTGGTGGTAGCTAGGCATTGAAACTATGGAAAACTATGGCTTAAGACTATGAAAATTTATTGTTGCTTAGGTTCCTGACAATTTGTGTATTGCCCAATAGTAAATTATTGAATTATAATGTCATTAGTATAATTTTAGGTTACTTCAGAAATAACTGTTTAATGAAAATTGAGGAAGAATTTGATTTAAGAATTTAGGGTCAGTGCATGAGGGATGCCTAACTCGCGCTCGTGTGTATTTGAGGTAGAATCTGCATGCCTGAAGTGCATCTATGTAACACATGTTTGTTTCTGGCTAATTTAGTGGAGCCTAATATGCGCCTATGTAGCGCTTATGCGCAACTTGGGCAGAATGTTGGCATCTGAGTGACGTCTAATGTGGCACTTGTGCACGGTTCAAGCAGTTTGGGGGACGTCTGGTGCATGCCTATTCAACTCTTGTGCATCGATTGATTATATTAGGCTACGCATGTATTGTTTGGCCATTTTGTGGGAGAGAAGGTGAGGAAGAAGAAGAGAAGAGGAAAAAGAAGATGAGAGAGAAAGAGAAAGAAGTGGAATTTGGAGTTTTATTTCATCAGATTTGCTAGATTATAAGGTTAATGTAAGTATTTCTAAACTCATTCTTTGGTTAGTTTTCGAAATCCTCTGATTTTGTTTACATTTTTTGTTTGATATACATGCATATGGCCTAAAGGAGAATGACTAATAATTAGGATTCACTAACAAAGCAAAAAAGATAATCCATTCATGGGAGAAGCCTTTCCCACATCAGTCACTAATTTATTTTTAACATGTAATTAGGGTGGATAATCATTCAAATAAAGAATATAAGCTCATTGATTTTTCTTTCCTAGTAATTCAAGCCATAGCTTCCCAATTTTGAATATTTTTGCATGCATATGATTTTTGTCAAAGGTTTGAAATTTTGTTTGGTTTTATCAAAAGATTTAGCGGTTTCTTCATTTATTGCAAAATAAGTGAATATTTTAAGATAATATATTTATAGATGGAAATACTTACAAAGGAAAAGTTTTGAATTTGTGCATTTGGGCCTTGCATGTGATAGTTCATGCATGTATTTCGGACTGGATTCTATTTTGATATTTGATTTGGTGTTTGTACTTTTCTATAAGGTGAAATGTTTTGTACTTTTCTTACAGAGAAGAAAAATTTTGATCATTTTGTTATAGAGTTCACTGTTTGTTTTTTTTTTTTTGAGAATCATTGTAAGGAATTAGGCAGAACAATATATGTGGATATTCTAATATATTTAGACACACTTGAGGATTGTACCCGCCCTTATGGGTGACAAAACAAAATGGCGTTTAATTGTGTCTATAAGGAGCAAGCATGTTTTGGATTTTTAGAATTTTTAACTGCATATTACATGATGTTTTGGAATATCTGGCTTTTGCATGATTGCAAGTTTGGATACGATGTTTGGATTTATCTAATTTTGCATAATTAGACTTTTGAAATCCTTTGATTGGATTTTGAACTTTTGAGCCTTTGGATTATTTAATATTTGTATACGGATTACAAATTTTGGCGTATAACATCTTATTTTGATATATAACATATTTGGACATTTGACATGTTGGAATTTTGAGCGCATTTTACTATTTTTTGTCCTTTCTATTTGTTTTATATTAGACACATTTTGTTGGTATATATGTATTGATATTTGTTGAGCTTTAAGCTCATGATTTGTCTTGTTTTCTAACCCTTTTAGATTAGGGCCCTTGGCTTTACTTGTAAGGCTTAGATGGAGGAGTTGGAAGGCTTTTATTATTCCTTTTATTATCTGGATATGTATTGGATTCATTTGAGGATTATGTTAGAATTTTATTAAATTGATTTTAGTTATAACTTGGTATCGTTGAGAGATTTCCTTTATTAGCATGGATATTTGTACAAATTTTACATCATTATTGATAAATGCTTGGTAGATGTTTTTTCTTACGATAGGTTTGGTATGAGCAAGTTGTTAAATTAATTTATTTGGGTGCCAGATTGGGTTGGTCGGTTGGGCCTGTGCCCACTGTCAAGCATCTTGGCTATTATATTATTTTGGTCTTTGGATTCATTATGTCTGATTTGACTTTTGGATATTATATATGGGTTTTGTTCATCAATGGAAAAGAAAAAAATTTATTTTGGTTTATTCATTACTAATTATTACTTGCTCTTGGGTCGGGGATGTGACAGTTTGCTAGAAGTTAGAGGGAAAGGGATGGAAAAGAGAGAGAAGGGACTAAGAGAAGAAGAATAAAGGAAAGCTGGTAACAGGAGGAGGAATTCAAGATTTTATTCATTCAGCAATGACTTAAACAATCCTGTCTGCTGGTTCTATAGCCTTCCTGAAGTAAAATTATCTGTTCAATCTCAACAACCTCAAACTATTTAATAGCAGATCTACTTGGATTGATTACAGCTCCATGGGTCTTGTCATAACAGCTTTCGCACAACCATGTTGTTGCTTCTATTGTGCCTAAACGATTTGGTTATTAGCTGATCCTATATTTATGCATTTTATGCTAAGCACTGTCTTTCACATATTGCATTATATTACTATACCTCGGTGAAAATATCCTTCTCCTCAAGGATAGATGGAAGGAAGCTGTGCAATGTAGTTGGCATCTTCCAATGTGGCGTTTTCTTTGGTTAGGTTTGAACAGTGGAGAAGTAATTGCCGGATAGGCTTCTCATTTCTAGTGAAAGTTCTGGTTCCAATAATAGTGACTGAGGCTATAATGAATTCTGTGGATGGATTTAGGAGTGTGCGGTCAGTTTGTACTGGTGTGATGTTTGATGTATTTTTTGAGCTTGTGAGCTACCTTGGCAATTTTTTTCTTCAATAGAGAAAGGCCCACAATAGAGGGTGGCTAATTTTCATTTTTCTCTAGGCAAGTGAAGCTTGACTATGTTTTTAGTTCGAGGTATACCATGTCTCCAATGGAAAAGGACCTATCTCTTCTGTGGGTATTGACATATTGTTGCATTTTGTTTTGTGCCATGCTAACTTCTCCTTAAGGAATATGTCAATAGCTAATCTTTCTTGAAGTAAGGTGTCTACTGATGTCACAGGTGAGGGGTCTAAGTTATCAAGCTAAAGGTGGGGAGAGTTAGGGCAATCCAACATAAACTCATCGAAATCCCATAGAAGTCTAATATCTTCCATAGGGGGAAGTTGGCGTTCATCTTTGCACCACTCTAGGAGTGTTGTAATACGATGAGGCACTACACTTAAGTGAAGTATCCTAAGGACAACCTAGAGTCTTATGTGGTCAGGTGTGGAGTAGGGTTGTTAAAGGTGTAGTTAGGTTCGAGTCTCAAAGACTGGCCCCTCAATATATTTAGGCGAGACTCATTTTAAGAGGCGCATGCCTAGGTTCTAAGGCTTGCATCTTTTGTCGAGGCTTAAGGTATGTGCTTAGAGTGCCTCATAATGTTTTCTCAAAAAATAAAATTATAATTTTTCTTTTCTGATTATATTTAGTTGTTATTTTTAATACGAACTTGTGTTCATGAAATTAAAATTGATAAAAATAATGAGTGACTCAATAGAAGAATGGATGAAGGTTGTAATGATAATAATAAATTTACATTTGAGGATGATTTGATAACAAAGGGTTTTATAGTTAAAATTATTTAAACAAATAAGTCTACATATTGACTAAATTGGGAGATAGTATGAACCTTGAACCATAAAAATCTCTAGAACTAATCCAATTGGAGCTTGTAAATAATAAAGATTCTAACTTAGAGAGATATAAAATTAAAAAAGTCATTCAAGTAGATAAGCTAATAAAGGAGAAGAAATTGAACTTTTATTTGATGATGAGGATAAATGCTAGCCTTTGTTATGAGTTTCTTGAGGATAATGTTTTAAATTTGCTAATAAATTTATTATTCTTGTTCATTTGTGGTAAGTGTGCTAATTAATTGCCATATTTTTTGTTATGAGTTTATTATTGCTGCCATTTTTCTTTCTGATTCTCTTATTACCTTTAACAATTTAAAATCTACAAAAATATCATATATACTTGTTTAATAAATGAGTGCCTCACATCCATCAAGCCTACACTTGCGCTTTGCACATTATGCCTTGATACGCATTGCGCGTTTAACAACATTGGTACCGAATGAACATTATCTAGCGAGGGTTGAGGGGATCGATGTTGTAAATAGTGTTCGGGACAAATATTGAGACCCTTAGTTGCATTCAAGATAGATTCTGGATGTAACTTGAAGGGATTGCCTTCTTAAGGCTAGAGGCGAGCTGGGAACCTTAAGCCAAGTGGACAATCTCGACGCTGTAGGCATGGAATTGGGTGACACTATGCGACTTGAGATTAGGGTTATGGTTGTTGAATATGCTACTTGTTGAGACATAAGGGTTGATGCATGCTAGTATGCTCGTGTGACCAAGATGCAATACGAAGCGTGTTGCTTTCACTATTGTCAGGACTACTATTGGACATAAGACTTGATTACCATAGTGTTGGGCACAATACATCATAGACACGAGTGGCGTACACCAGTGGACTAGTGAGTTCTCAGTAATGGAGTGGAGCATGAGTGCTCTATCTGCTAAGGTGCTTTGTAATGACCCTATATGAGCAAGAGCAAGTACCAAGTTAGGCATGAGAACTTGCCGATGGGATGAGTGTTAGCTTGATGGAGCTAGCCTTTGAGAAGAAATCAATATGCTTTTTAGCTGCTTGATTAATTGGAGTCGGAGCCTTGAAAATATTGTGGATGATGCAGCACACGTTGAGAGAGCCTTGACTTGCTAACCTTGCATGGCCACTGGTCAAAGACGAGACTACTGGATTATCAAGTTGGGAAAGGCTGCCTTGATTTAAAGAAGTCTCGGCACTGACGGTCAATTTCCATTGCGTAAAATTGGGACCATGACACAGGGATGAAATAGATCTAATATTTTGTCATTTATTCACCACAATAAGTATAGTGTCTTTCAAATTGGACTTTGGAATCCTTCAATAAAATCCATGGAACTATTACTCTGTGATTGAGAAGGTATTGTAAAAGAGTCAAACATACTGCTGGATTTTTTTCAATAGAGTTGGCCAAAATTTTAATGTCTGATTCTTTTGTAAGTTTCAAATATCCCAGAATACTCTTCAATAAAGGAATTATGGAAGCCTTGGATCAGCTTGGATGTGGGATTAGTGGCACTCTGTACATGAAGGGAATTGTGCTGTTTGATTATTCCATTGATGTAATAATAAGGAATTTTTGCTTTGGAATCAATGACAGTTGTTGATTGCTGATCTCCTTCATAGCTGTTCATAATTTCAGAAAGCCAGGTCAGGACTGCTGTGTGACTGCTAGTCAGCTTTTTCTTCCCTTCTTGATAATGCCTCACCCACAACATTTTCTTTTCCTTTCTTTTCTTGGATGATGTATTGTGTCCCATCAGCTTAGTTAGACATTTTTGCTTTAATATTGTGGCAAGTATCTGCTCCATATGATACTTGAGGCTTTGATGATCTGCAGTAATATGAAAATGGCTGTCAAAGGGGTAGTGTTTCCATTTGGTGGTTGCCATGATGATTGTGAGTAGTTCCTTTTCATAGATGGGCATGCTCTTTTTTTTTCTTTTTTTTCCTTTTTTTCTTTTACCCACATGCTTGGAACAGAAAAGCTATAGGTCGAACTTTTGCCTGAGAACAACTCCCATTCCCTCGTCTGAGGCATCTGTTTCCAGAATAAATGGTTGGCCAAATATGGAAGGGCTAGGATAGGAGTCTTGGACATGGCAGTTTTAGCTGTTAAAATTGAAAAGCTTGTTCTGCTACAGGAGTTCACTGAAATTGTTTTTTCTTAAACAAGCCAGTGAGTGGTTTGGAGATTGAACCATATTATTGTGTGAATTTCTGTGGTATCTTGTTGAACCTAAAAGTCCTCTCAAGGCCTTCAGTGATGGAGGAGTAAGCATAGGCTGCTGTATCATGGTAACAGCTTTGAGGAGTCAATTTGATTTCCAAAACCACCAATTAGGTGGCCTAGATATTCTTGCCATGCTTGATAGAGAATATTTGCTCCCTTTTGCAAAAAAACAAAAAAAAAAAGCGGCTGTCTTAGGAGGAGAAAAACAGAATGGAGATGACGTATGTGTTTGAAAGTTTGGTGCTAAATTGAGGATGCCATTAAAGAAAACTTGGACATACTTTCTGATCAAGGGGTTGAATATGTGGTTCATGAATGCCTAAAATGTGGCCCCGGCTTTAGTAGGTTCAAATGGCATAACCCTGAAATCATATCGACTATAAGGTGTTGTTCTAAAGGCTATTTTATGTATTCTAATTTGATGTTAGCTAGATCAAATATCTAATTTAC
>JAOVVI020001370.1:1432-24699 GCA_028571085.2 Nepenthes alata
GTCCATGCATCCAATTAACTTGTGAAAAGTTTTAAATTCGAAGGAAAGATAAAAATCGTATATACGTTCAAAGGGATGTCCATAATGTATTATGTGATCGAATTGTTCTCCCAAATGGAGATATTGTGAATTGAATTTTGATAGACTTTTCCTCAAATGAATAAGGAACTATGAAACAAGGACCATGGAACTGCGTTACAGAGGTAATACCTCTTGGCCTGCCAGTAGCATTACAGTAAATACTCAATGATTATCCTAGTCACATATTTTAACAGGTAATACTCTTGTCACATCTTTAGATATTACTGTGAAAGTACGAGAATCGCCTCTAGGCCCTGGGGGAGAATGTGAGGGCCATGTGTGATCAGCCTGTCTACAGGTATGATATGTAGATGGGCCGCCTCTGGGTCGATAATAGGAGCTTGTAACCTTAAATCATGTGAGGTATAATGACCCTTTTCTCGTCTTTCTGCACCTTTAGTTTGTAAGGCTTACTAACCCTAATCCGTAAAGATGAATAATTATTTATAAATTATACTTCAAGAAGAAGTAAATTATATTTTAAAGCACACCTGACCATATTCTTGTTTATGTATCTCTCTCATGATTATATGTCCTTTTTCTACTTAACTTTACTTATATTGCCTACTATTTTTAAATATGATACACTTATTGAAATGTTAACTCACCCTTACTTTTCTTTCTTTCCAAATGAGCAAGCTATTATGCCCGATGAGTTTGAACAGGCTGTAACCGCAGGATAGGTAACTGATACAGATTGGAGAGCTCTCGAGGACTTAGTTTTATTATTTTATATGTGACATGGATATTGTATTAATTATGTTGATACTTATGGTTATATAAATGTATGTTATGATGATAATGATGGATATATAGTCTAATTTTCGTTGCGTATGATGGTTATTATACTTCCGCAGGTCTCTATTTGTGGTCATGTTGGGCTTCGTAGTTCACATTCTTTCTGAGCCAGCATCGTATCGGAGTTACAATATCGGTGCCACCTATGTGATTGTTGTGGTAAATGGGATCCTGTGTATATGTAGCATGTATTTGTGGTTTCTATATAGGGTTTTGTACAGGTTTGTATATGATGGACGTCCGTTTTATAAACAAAACTCTCCAGATTTTTGGTAGAATTTTTGGTCCGTCATAGTTGGTATCAGATAGAAGAGATGCCTTAAGATTGATTTGAATCTTATGCGAAAGCCTGGGACAGTATAGACAAGACTAAATAGGTGAGTGTAGGCATAGAATGGCTAAGTTAGGATGGATAGCCCTAGTCACCCTAGCTCGTGTAACTTAGACTAGAACGAAGTTGGAGTGATAGCTTTATTTAATTGCGTAGATTATAATGTCTTAACTAGGGTCCAATCTTTTGGTTAATTTGCAATTGATCTTATTTCAAGAAGTGTCTTCGAAGCTCAATATGCCGCCTAGATGCAGAAGTTCACGTGGTGAGGGTCGACTATTCGACCGAAAAATGGTATATCTGAATTTGTTGGGCAAAATGGCGGACATTATTAAGAATTTGGGGCAAAGGAGTCTCGCTCCAGTGCTTGTTCTAGCCTCAGCACAAGCCCCAATCAATTCTAGACCTACGGCTTATGATCGGTTTATTCAGGAGAGAGTTCCAGGGTTTACAGGTGAGATAGACCCAATTAAAGCCAATACATGGATTCAGCGGTTGAAGGAAGTGTTCGCCGTTATTCGTTGTCCCGAGGAGGATAGGGTACCTTTTGCTACGTATCGCTTGGAGGGAGAGGCACACTATTGGTGGGATGTATTGAAGAGGGTCATGGGTGTAAGGATCAAGATTCCATGACTCATAATCTGGTAAGCTAAAATTAATTTATATAAAATTAAGATTAATGAATAATAAAAACACAGAAGTTAAGAACTCATCCCGAAATCTAATAAAATGTTTTTTGATGAAATCGACTTCAATTCTGGTTAATAAAAATAGAACTAATGATTTGGAACTAATTCGGTTAATAAATTCTCAAATCGATCAATAATCAAATTAATTTCAGTTAACGACAAGATAATCCGGTTACCAAAATTATACCCGATTAGTAACCAAACTTGGCCCGATTGGGTAAATATTGCTCAAATCAAATTAATTAAGTAAAATTTAATATAATACGCACATGGAAGCCCCTCAAATCAGCTGAATTATTAAAAAATTCAGTAAGGGATAGAAAATCCTCACTCAGCAACAACATTGCAAATCAACCAAATTTCTCAACAATTAAATAAGAGCACAACTCAAACATGATACAAGACTTTAGTACACACATAATAGCTTCCTAAATTTACTATTTTTCCTAAAATAAAATAAATTTAAGCTGCACAATGCAGTTGCATCAATAGCCAGGCAGCAACAGGGTTCACGGCAACCAACACACACACACAAGCATTCCATTTTTTCCCTTTTATTTAAATAAAAGTAGAATAATTTTGCATGGATGAAATTTTGGGAACACATGGCACTCAAAAAGGCTTAACATGTATCCAAATAATCACCAATATAATTCCAACAAGTGGCAAAACATAGGGGCAGCCCATCAGCTTGCATGCAAGCTGATTCAGCTTATGACAGTAGGAGTTTTTGACACCTTATGAGGTAGGTAGCAAGCTCCAATAAATCCAAAAAATTTCTAAAAATTAATAGATACATAAGACTAGATAGTCATCAAAAGAGAGAGGAAAAATTGGAGAGAAAGGAAAAGGAAAAGAGGAGCAAAAACAGAGAACGGAAACTAGAGTCTGGAGAAGGACTCGGTTGGCAGCTAAACTTCAAAATTAAATTAAAAATATTTCTAGGCAAGAACTCCTCTCTCTATTTGATTTGTTATTAAATTCTTGATATTATCTTGAAGTGTTATTGGTCCAATGCATAAAATTCTCACCAAACCCATACTAGAATGAGCAAAGTTCAGGAACATGTCAAAATAAGATTCTGTTACTAAAGTTTGCTATGCCTTGCTAATGTCCGAATTTTTACATGCCCTATTTGATCGATTCATGCCATGAAATTTTTACTAAATATACTTTACGGTGTTAGCTAAATCACCATAATTTGTTTCTGAAATAATCCTTGCCGTTACCATGCTAGAATGAGTAACGTTCAGCAACATGTCAAAATCGGATTATATTGCTGAACTCTATTGCACCTTGCTGATATCCGAATTTTTACATGGCCTATTTGATCGATTCATACCATAAACATTTTATTAAATATACTTTAAAATGTTAGCTAAATCACCATATTTTTGTTCTAGAATAATCCTTACCATTACCATGCTAGAACAGCAAAAATTGAAAAACATGCATCATGAAGTTGGTTCTGCGACCTGCTGTTATGCTTACTGAAATGCTAATTTTTACGTACTGTTAATGGCCAATTTATCCCATGACAATTTTATAGAAGAAACTTTAATATGTTAGATAAATCACTATATTTTTATTTTAGAATAATTCTCATGAATTAGTCTAGTTAAAGGTGTTTAAAGTATACTGGCAGTTTGAACTGAGAAATTAGGGACTTGTTTGTGATGATTTTCTCCATGATTTTGGTCGGTTCAAACTCTATATAAATCAGTGTAGATATTTTAATGAACCGGTTAAGATTTCATGAAATTGGTGTAAAAATATCTCTTGAAAATTTGACCGGTTCAGCCTCAATAAAATTGAGTAAACTGAACCGGCCAGATTGTACTAGAATACTGAAAATGGCAGTTTGGAAAAATCAGGCCAAACCGGCCTTTGTCCGAACACCAAACCGGCTCAGAATTTGTCACCAATTAGTTAAGACTCTTATTAAGATTGTGTATAATCAGCTTATTAAAATGGGTTAAATGGACCACCGAACCGAATTCCCGAATAAACATGAAAACTCACCCCTGCATCCTTACTGAGGCTAAAGCAAATCTGGCAGTCCACTTTGGTGGACTTAACCGACTATGAACTAGTTGAACCAGCAGCCGACCCAGACATATTTTCTAGCACTATGGTTGAACTATCACCATGTAAAATGGTTTCCAAAAATTTCTCAATATGGTAACTAAACCGAACCATATATTAGAACTCGGACTGAACTTCAGCAGTTTGCTAAAATTTTGAATTTCAGCTCATGAAAATGGGTTGAATCGTGCCCTAATTCGGATAAACCAGCAGCCAAAAGATCTTAAGTATGTTAAAATGATATTAAAATATCAACTTGTAAAATTTGGTAGGATTTAACTACCAAACCAAACCCCAAAATGACAACCGAGCCATATCCTGCATCCCTGTTAATGTTGTAGCAGGGCAGTTCAAAAAAGTTGATTAAACAAGCTGTGTAGAAGTTGAACTAGTGGCCGGCCCAGCCAAGTCTTCTATTATTAAGGCTTAACTATGACCACATAAAACAGAGTCCAAAAATACTTTGATTTGGTCACTGAACCGGCACCCAGAATGAAAATTGCCACTGAACAGGCCGATTTACATTTAATTACCTATTTTGATAAATTAGTGTGAACATGCTAGGAATAAATAATAAACCGGCCATATATGGTATGTTAAATTAATAATCAAGTAATACATAATGTAAATCGATTAACGATTAGAAGAACCGGATGTTAAAGATATTTAATGAACCTGTTTCCAATGAATCGGCTAAATTATGAGTGAACCGATTTTTATATATACCCCTTTAAAATAATGAACCAGCCACTTATTACATGGATAATGATGAACCGACTCACATGATATAACCGCAAAAGTATTATGAAAAGTTGAACACATCTATAAACCGAAAAGTGATGAAATGGAACCGGATTGCTAAATTATAAAATTTATGGATCAAAAATTGAATAATATATTGTCTAAAAATAAATTTAGCACATGTTAAAATGTATATGAACTTATATTATGATTTTATTATGGATATATACGATATGCTATCGTGATTTTGTTATGAACATATATGAAAGCAAATATTATCCTAAGAAAATATAAATTTTTCTCTAAGATGAGAAAATTAAGAAGATAAAGCAAAATTATGAATAATGGTTTCCATTATGAAATTTTATAAAGTAAGAAAACTGAACTAATGATTTATTTCAACATATAGTATCCCCTGACATGCCTTAGAATATTATAGTGTAGATCATTGTCAGAATAAATATCACTGTACGATTTTAGTCCCGTCTACCGTGAAATAATAGGTAGTATCATCCTGTCTTCAGGATGTAAATAATAAAGATAAGTTCTTTCATTTGTGTGGAGTGAACATAATCTATCCTGTTTTCGGGATGTAAATAAGGAAGAATATATCTCTGTGTTATGCGATTTTGACCTTTGATTGTTTAGAGTAACATAATCCAGACATCAATCAAATATTTTATTAGTTGATAAGACCTACTGGCCCTGATTTCTCAAGATATGCAATGCCAGAGTATATTTACAAATAATAAGAATTAAGTATAAGAAAAAGAAAAGGCAATTGTATTATAAAAATATTTTAAAAGTATATATATTTTTTTACATGCATCATGATCCCTACTCTTTCTTATGAATTATTTTAAAAATAAATATGCATGTCCTTGACTATTGTGTTCTTACTAGTATTTGTCCCACTCTCTTATTATTTTCTTTTCCACCAGATACTTCGTAGAAATTCAGGTCTGGTAACCAAAAGTAAAGAAGAACCAATAAGTGTACAGTAATCAGTAATGATATAACTAATTTAGTTTAAATGATGATGCAAGAACTTGTAAATTTATAAGTATTCCATAAATATAAATTTTAGTATTAATAGTTTAGAAATATGTTCAAAAATTTTTTATAGCTTTCTTGTAAATTTCGATGTAATTTTATAAGATGAGTTTAGAATTTTAGTTATTTTTCCTTATTACAAGATGCATTCACATTATTATTGAATGAATGCCGGAGCCATTGATGATAGACATTGTTTTGGATCCTGTGTACTATATTTATTGTGATTTATAGATTATTAAGGTAAGCACACGTTTCCTACGATTAAGATGAATATGAGAATGCGGGACGTGACAATAAGTGGCTAGAATGTAAAATTACTTGGGCCATGTTTGAAGAGGCATTTATGAAAAAGTATTATCCGTCCAGCGTTCGTGAACATAAAGAAAAGGAGTTTGACCAGTTGAGGTAAGAAAATCGGACAGTAGCTGAATACGATACTAAGTTTATAGAGCTGTCTTAGTATGCTCCGTGTATGGTGGAAGATGAGGAGAGGAAAGTGAGGAAGTTCCTTTAAGGTCTAAGGAATAACATTCGGAAACAGTTGACGAAATCAAAATTTTTGACTTATGCTGGAGCGTTAGGCCGTGCCTTAATCCATGAGAAGGAACTCGAGAAGGAGTTCCTCAAGATAAAGATGTCCGGATAGGATAGTGTTGGGACCAGTGCTGGAACTTGTATAAGCGCGAGTTCAAGAAGACCGTCGAAGAAAGTGAAGTGATCTGTTTCAGAGAAGAGGACTGGTCAGCCCATACCGTCCTTGCAAGCCCTTATTGGCCTTTGCCGATATTGTAAGATGTTTCATGGAGACAAGCCTTGCTTCAAGCTTCTGGGCATGTACTTCAAATGTGGTGAAGTAGGGCACTTGATTAGGGACTGTCCCTATGCAAAGAAGGCCCATGTGTCCAAGCCCACTGTGCTGGACAGCGTAGCGGGAGGTGAGCCTCTCAATTCCAATATTTTGGTATATGTATTATTCTAAACTCTGAATCTATTTTTTCAATTGTGTTCCTAAGTTTTTTATTTATTCAAGGATCACAGACCTTGTATTAGTCGTAATCAAAGTTTACAACAATTACTCTGGTTTGTATATATGATTGGTTTAAATTGATTTGATCATAGTTGTGGTGCTAAACCTTGATATGATGTTTGGAGTGACCAGCCGACGGGTCGCTAGGTGAGTGTAAATTATGTTGGCTAGGACATTATACCTTACAATTAGGTAGTAACATTTTGGATACGGATCCTTGTTGATTGGGTGGAGATGGAATTGGTATCACCTGCCCGCAAGTTGTTTAACGGGATACGGTATCAAGTTTATTTAGTGTGAGACCGCAATTGGAAGTCATCTTGGGGTCACTTAAGGGTTTGGGTTGTGGTTGTTATTGAGAAGGTTTTTTGAGGAACAGGATTACGCTGATTCATCATTTGGCCAAAACTCGAGGTTGTATAAGAATCAATATCGATATTTAAGGACTCTGCCCAGAGTTGGGGAAGCATCGGTTAGGTGTTGCTATAGGACACCCTGGAGCTCTTGGGGTAGATAAGATGAGCAGATGAACAAGCTAAATTGATGAGGTCTGATGGGGACAATTGAAGGATAGATTGCTAGGAAGCATATGGGTTGATAAGTGGGCATTGTAAATTAATGAGTGATTGTTTGATCTATTGCTGAGGGTTTGATGTTTCTTAGGAATAATCTGTATCTGTAGTGTTATCATTCAAGGAGAATCGAGAATTGTGCCATCGCAGCTTTAGGATTAAGGTATAACTATCACGAGTCTCGATGGCGCCATTTGGTTTCTGTATATTCATTGTCATTTTGTGGATTTTATGAGTGGGACCTTCTAGCCATATATAGGCCTATTTGTAATAGCCTCATTGATAAATTTAAGGAGTCATGCGGTGATCGAATTTCATTTGAGGATGGCAGTACAGTTGTCGAAGAATGTCATCCGTATACTCAGTTGAGGAGGGAATGCAAGTTTGGCTAAGAGAAATACCATGTTAGGTCTGTGATTCCTTCGATAATATAATTGTTGGTCTGTAAACCATTAAAGTAGTGGCTCATTGGGAAGACATAATAATGTCACTAGGATGTATGGGCTTCTTGGGTTTAGTTGAACTCGAAAAGGATAATTCGATAAGTATTCCTTGAGGATTGTAGTACCAGAAGGCGTTTGGCTTGGAAGCAGTCAGTAGTTATCAAAGGACAGTGTGCGAGGTTAGCCTTCAAGGAATGAAGGGTAGTTGCTAGCCATGTCGTTTAGGTTGGTCCATGATAGGCCTAGTAAGTTATGGTAGGATGTGATCCTTTTGAGAAAGCCCTAAGATTGTGTTTCTCATGGCTTGTATGAGTAATTGGCCTTGATTATGAGGGTGAAAAGGTTTGTGATCGAAATTACCCACCCATAGTCTGGAATTAGAAGTTGAGATATTTACTTTGAGGATTGATAGGAGTTACTTGTGAAAATAGTTACTGTCTAATGATTCTAAAGGACGGAGAGGTCATCCTGCAGGAAGAGATAGCCATAGACAGTGCAAGCGGGCGAATTCGCCTAAGGATCGTAATGATGATTTTCGGTGTCAGTAAGAAAAAGTCGACCAAGTAATAACGTAGGTTAGTGAGATGGTTGAAGGATTACACTTATGAAATGTATCAATGACCAAGAAGAATATTATTGCTGATAATGGAATGTCGGGGATCTTCAGATTAGGTAGTGTCTCGGTTCATCATACGAGATGTTGTAGGATGAATCTTGAGTAGCTCCTAATATCTACGCAAAGAGAGTGTTTTGCCTTTGATTTTAGGAGGGAGAGTTGCCTCCTAAGTAGTGAGGTCATGTAATTATGAAATAAAAAGCCCCCGCTATTTCGGTTTTGAGGTTGTTAGGGCAGCAAGAATTAGATGTACTACTTGGATAATTATGGATTTGGCTAACAAGGACGGTCCATTGATCGCAAATTGGGATAACACATTCGAATGGAATAAGTTGGCTCTTCGGAATGCCCTCAAGATGATAGGCTTGCTAAGTACTCGGGTTTTGAGGTTTTGGTGGTAACTTGAGGATGTATCGAAATTTTTGGGATAATTACTTCAATTGTATTCCCTAAGTTGATTGTAATCTAATTATTTGGGGCTTTGCCTTAGTTATATCTGTAACTTTGGATTTTTGTTCATAGGTTTCTAGCTACTAGGCAATCTAGATGTCGGATTTGAATTAATGAATAAAAGTGCATGAGAATTTCGGTGCTCTAATAAATAGTTAATCAGAGTAGCACAGTAAAATCATGTGGGCCCTTGGCTCAGAAATCTTAAGATGAGATTGAGGTTCCAGGTGGACGATCATTCTTGAAGCTTAGGATGAATCGAAGTAAAAATCTATTGGCCCATTTGAGATTTTATATTAAGTGGGAGAGGTGGTCAATAAATTGGCTTGCCTTCGAATTAGATGGACTATCATGATGTTTTTCCATGAACCGACAATTGAGGAAGTAGGTTTGCGATCGGGGTAAGCCGTTGTGGGATATTAGGAATTTGTCTTATCGTAAAATTTCAATCCCGATTGATAATTCAGATAATTCAATGGTTAAGGTTTCCTAAGAATAATCGTCTCATCAAGGAAATTACTTGGAACACTAGGAAGAAATTTGTAGAGATTACCCCTGATTGTTGAATTTTTAGGTCTGTTAAATTTCGATGTCAAAATTTTTATAAGTGAAAAAGAATGTAATATCCTGAATTTTTATTCGATTTAATTGGGTTTTTATATTATTTTGGGTAATTTAGATGCGATAAAAAAATAAATTAATTAAATATTATAAAATTTTGGAAGATATTTAGATTCGTTAGGCCGGCACCTGAAGTGTGCCCATTCGGTCGCTCGAGTATTGATTTAGGTTTTGAGATTAAAAAAAGAATAAGTATATATTATATTATGTTATATATAATAATAATAATAATAATAATAATAATAATAATAATAACATAGAATCAGGAGGAAAGGGATACGGGGGAAAACATAGACGCGAAGATAGGTTTCAGGTAGAGACACAGAGGGAGAAGATAGAGAACCGAGCAAATGGAGGTTTTTGGGTCCGATTTCGATTACGAGCCAGTTATAGAAATTGTAGATCGGGTCGAGACAAGTACTCCCATACTCTTTTTATCTCATCTTTCAATTTTTATTCGTTTTTTATCGGATATTATTCTAATACTAATCCAAATTATAAAAAATTTGTAATACATAATTAGTACTTAAAGTTTTTATAGTTTAATGTCTGAATCCTCTTCCGATTGGCTCGGTTTGGCTTCTCCAAACCCTAACTCGCGCCCAACTCGGAATTCTCCCATTTTCCTTCGATTATATGTTTAATTGATTCCAAATTATGATTTATCGTATCCTAATTATGCATATACCTCAACCAGGCGTCCGATTTCACAAGTATCGACCCGTTCGCGATGTTTGGACACTCTAAAATAACCCTGTTACTGTTCACCCGATGCCAAATGGAAATTTTGCATACTTCCATCATAATTAATTGTTATGTAAGTTATGTATAATTACATATGTTCAATTATAAGTCCCAAAAAAATATATTTGTGTCCTGTTGTGAAGAAAATATGTTTTGGAGGCCCTCAAAGTGATCATTAACTAATAGTGGTAAGAAATCCTAATCTTTCATATAAATTATGGTGTCTATGCATCCAATTAACTTGTGAAAATGTTTAAATTTGAAGGAAAGATAATAATCGTATATACGTTCGGAGGGAAGTCCACAATGTGTTATCAGATCGAATTATTTTTTCGGATAGAGATATTGTGGATTGAATTGTGGTGAACATTTCCTCAAATTAATAAGGAACCATAAAACAAGAACCACAGAACTACATAACGGAGGTAATACTCCTTGGCCTACCAGTAACATTATAGTAAAGACTCAAGAATTATTCTGGCCGCGTATTTTAGTGGGTAATACTCTTAGAAAGCCTTTGAATATTATTCTGAAAGTACAAGGACTGCTTTTGGGCCCCGGGGGAGCAAGTGGGGGCCGTGTGTGATCGGCCCATCTACAGGGATAATATGTAGATTGTCCGCCTCTAGGTCGATAATAGAAGCTTATGATCTTAAATTATGTGAGGTATTATGATCCTTTTCTCGTCCTCCTGCACCTTTAATTAATAAGGCTTATTAATCCTGATCTGTAAAGATGAATAATTATATATAAATTATACTCCTAGAAGAAGTAAATTGCATTTCAAAACACACTTGACCATATCCCTATTTATGCATCTCTCTCATGATTATATGTCATTCTTCTACTTAATTTCGCTTATATTGCCTATTGTTTCTTAAATGATACACTTGCTGAGCTGTTAACTTACCATTACTTTTCTTTCTTTCCAGATGAGCAAGTAATTATGCCCGATGAGTCCGAGTAGGCTGTAAACGCAGGATAGGCAGCTGATACAGATTGGACAGCTTTTGAGGACTAAGTTTTATTATTTTGCATGAGACATAGATATTGTATTAATTATTTTGATACTTATGGTTATGTATATGTATGTCATGATGATGATGATAGATATTTAGTCTTGTTTTCACAGCGTATGATGGATATTATGCTTCCGCAGGTCTCTATTTGTGGTTATGTTGGACTTCCTTATTGACATTCTTTCTAAGCTGGCATCATACCGGAGTTACGGTATCGGTGCCGCTTGTGTGATTGTTGTGGTGAATGGAATCCTGTGTATATGTAGCATATATTGGTGGTTTATGTATAGGATTTTGTATAGGTTTGTATTTTACGGACATCCGTTTTATAGACGAAATTCTGTCAGATTTTCAATAGAATTTTCGGTTCGTCACGGAGAATAACCCTCGCAGGTTTAAATCTCAAAGCTGGGCTCGAGCGTCCGGCAGGCACTGGTGCGCTGGATCGGGCACCGGGAGGGCGCCCCCCGTCATCGCCACCTACCGCTTCTGGAACTCAATTCTCCCACATGCATTAAGCTCAATTTTGATTATATTATCTTAATTATCTATAATTATGATATTTAAAAATCGGTATATTATATTATTTATTTTTTCTTTTAAAACATTAGAGAAATACTTTTGAAAAAACTTTGTAGTTCTTAACTTCTATTAAAAATAGTTGTACAATAATTTTTAAAAAAAAGATTAAATTAAAACTTATAAAAAGACAGAGAACAATTTATAGAAAAAACCTCAAGATCTAATCAACGTTGATCGTATGATTCCATCATGATTTGATGATATCGTGGGATGAAAAATGGAGGGCATGAACCTCGGCGATGCAGTGGATCTTGATCGTCTCTATGCAGTAAAATTCAAACTAAATATTACCATTGGAATCCACAAGAGCAATTTGAAGAAGGAAAGTAGCCAGCACTGCCACCACCATCATTGTTGCAGGTTTCATGCTTTCAACCTTCTGGTTCAACCAGCTCGTGATAATGGTAGTAACAGACTTGTCCACGGTTATTCACCTTAAATAGACGTATTTAACTACTAAAAATATGGTAAAATGATATAAATAAGCCGGAGAATGTGAACTTATTGTTATATTAATTAATTGTTAAAGAAAGTCAATCCTTTAAAATATGTACTAGATTTAATTGGTTATTGAGACATATAATGGTTATATGAATTTTTTTTCTTTCAAGAGACTATTCTTACGTTGATTTAGAAAGGGTATTAGTCCTTTGGATTCAGTACCAATGGACATTGTTCCCCCTAAACAATATTTAATTTCTATTTGGCCTTTTAAACAGCCAATATGGTCCCTCGGATAGTGGCTTTTGCTAAACTTTAGACAATTTATTAAAAATTTGATTCGGGTATAAAACTTTTAGTATTCAGGATTGTTCTTGTTATTCAAAATAAAGGAGCTTGGTAGTAGATCACTTTCTCTCAAAATAAGTTAGGTCAAATCCTTTTTGAGTTAAATCTTAAATTTTAACAACAATTGTGTTAGATATCTTATAAATAGAATTTCTATTTTTTCAAGTCAGTTACTCCACTGCCGTGAACCTTAGTCGAATTCAAGTGTGATAAGCTTTCATATTTTTCAATTGTTAAATAACCATGTAGCCATTAAAATTGACCATTTCTTTCGTCTCACATTCAAAAGAAGGCTTTGAAAGTGTCTTAAACTGTCTTGTGTTCATACTGCATAAATAAATAAATAAATAAAATTATATTTCTCCATCGTAGACGATTATTTTTTTCATTTATTTATTGAATCCTCAGAGCTTTCGATCTCTCGTACTTCATATTGATATTCATAGAGAGTATGCTTTTCTGTCTGACGACTCAAGCTTAAAACATCCAAGCAACAACCAAACCCTTTGTTTTTGTATCCACCTCATTTCTGTTTAAGTTAAAATGCCTACCCCAATTGTCAGACGATTCAAGCTTTTGTTAGACGGTATTGCTTCTGAAATTTCACCTCTGTAACATAGAGAATAATTTTTTACAATGATTGATTACTGCAATTTTGTTTGAGTTCCCAGGGATACAAAATAATGGCATACGCATACACATAATAATCATGCAATTAAGAACGTAAGAAATCTTAATTGTTAATCTCCAAGAAAAGACTAGGAGGCCCCTATTCTCAACATATTTTAACCTTTTTTTTAAATTATAAAAGTAAAATATATAAGAATATATAGTATATATAAAGTATATTCAGATTTAAATGCAAATCGAACAAATATGCACAGTAAATAATAGTAAACTTATAGACATGTTTAATAAATAAATAAGATGAGATTTTCGGTGATGAATAAAAATATTAATAACTATAGTTATTGAGTAAAATCCTTCGAATTGTTACAGTTAGTAAAAGTAGTATAGTAAGAAAATTAACTTACAATCTAAGTGATATAGATATACTAAAATTTAGCCAACTTATTCCGACTTGTGATCCCTAATGAGAAACTTGTTAGATTTGTCTTTAACAATGGAACCAGATACTGTTTAATCTTCTTGTCGATCTTGGTTCACAAGTTGTTAAATCTCTACATATTACTAAATCTAAATTTTTAGACCGCCAACGTTTCAACAAAGCCTTATAGGTCGGAATAGGCATATACAAAAATGGAGAATAATAATGGAACGTGGAATGAGAAAAACCTTGACGTTAAATCTCAAGAATAAATGAATAGTTTTCTCAAAAGTGACTATTCACATATATTCAAAAAGACTTTTGAAGTGCAGCTATTTTTGCTATATATTTTTATGTTTCTTTGAATTGTGAAAGAGAGTTATTCATAGTTATGGTAAAAAATTAGGTAAAAAATATGCAACTAAGAGAAAATCTACATCCTAACATACATGTGCCGCATAGATACACAACAGGCGTAGACACTTTAAGAAGAGGTTCGTGTCCTAGACATTTTATGTCCTAGACAGCAACTAAGAGGAAATCTACATCCTAACATACATGTGGCGCATAGATACACACCAGGTGTAGACACTTTAAGAAGAGGTTCGTGCCCTAGACACTTTATGTCCTAGACACTTCAAGACATAAGAGTCTAAGCTGTTAAGTTATGAACCAATATATTTATATCAAACTTCAACTTTTACATATTCAATTTATAATTTTTTCTAACTCACACATATTCTCAAAATCTTGAGAATGAAACCTCATACTTCTTCTGCAATCAGATGATGATGATAGAACAATGGCAATAATGCTGGAATAGATGCTCTATATCTCATAAAGTTTAAATAAACAAATTTAAATAGGATAAAATTTTGCTCATCTCGATTTTGTTATAAGTTGGTTTGAAACTTAGGTTATTGCAAAAATAAATTAATTCCATTGCCAAAGAAAATTACAAACTTATCAAAATTTAAGTTGAAAATTCCATCACCAAAGAAAATTACAAACTTCTTGACAATGAAGTAAAATAAGTCAACACGTTCCTATGAAGAACTTTATCAAGAATTGGTCAGCAAAACAAATATATGTTGGGTCCCGTGCCAAGGCCCACGAGTGATAGAGGCCTAGCCTAACTGCGCAGGAAGCTTACGTGGCGTCCAGCTGCCAGAAGCCGACGAAGACCCTGCAGCGCATTAATGAGCTACCAGGAGAGAGGAAAAGCCAGCCAATGAGGGCACGACCAGCGTTGTAATAGCGGCTCAGGCGGCTGCCCGCAGGCAGCCAGCCAATCCCCGTTCAAGGGGAAACCAGTCGTGGTCGGCAGCGCCCAAGAGCCTGCCTGCCATCGCAAAATGACAGCCGACATGACCGGCGCACTACGATAGCGACCAGTTGCCGCAGAACCCTAGCAACGGGCATTCTCGCGCTCACGGTCTACGAGGAAAGCGCCTATAAAAGCTCCCTTCCCCCCAGATCAAGGGACTTTTGGGACTTTTTGACTTCATCTTTCTTTGTCAGACCATTCCAGAGAACGACAAGAGAAGCGATTGAACTAAGTGAGGATTTGAACCCTGAGGCCATACACAAGCCCTCATCTCTCAACATCTGGATCCCCACGCCTGCTCAGGCAAGAGGAGTTAGACACTCATTGCGGTGCATCAAGGAAGCCAGACCTTCCATCACCTGCTCATTGTATTTTCCACTTTGAAGAATAAACATTACCCACGCATCATCAACATTCATCTACACACCGTCCAGCGCGCCTGTGACATTTCCGTTCATTGCGGGAACTTGCTTACTTGAGCGTCGGAATGGCCGTGGTGGGAGAAATCCCGTCGGACCTCTGACCTCTTGTTTGTTGATTGTGTTGTGCAGGTCCCAGGTTAAGAGACATGGAGACCAGACCCTCGTCCTGACACTACCACGTGATCGAAAATCAGGAGGCCCCCTAATTCGTACACCGACCGCGGACCCGGGATGCAGCATTGGCGCCGTCTGTGGAAAACTGATAAAAAGTCCAGTGTCACTATCCTACTTTCCTTCTGTAGCAAAAAGAATGGTAAACACCATAGCACAGGCTAGTGCTCCCGTCGTGGACGTCGCCGTTCACAGTGAGGATCCCCCCACCCGGGGTCAAGCAAACGCCCGTCCGGAGAGCCGCCATCACTGACGAGCTCAACCGCACCTCCAACACCACACGGAGCTCCGCAACGTCATCAACGCGGGGAGAGGCGCTTCTGACCCGTCGGTGGAGGAAAAAGTAAAGGTGTTGTGGGACATCCTTCACAAGGATAGGCCCACGCCATCCTCCGCCGACCTTTGGAGGTCACCCTTTGCCATGGATCTACGGACCCAACCAGTCCCGAATAAGTTCAAGATGCCCGTCTTGGAAGCACGGATCCAATGGACCACCTCAACTACTTCCGTACCCATTTATCCCTGCAGGGAGCGAGCGAGGCCCTGATGTGTGCTTTCCCGTCACCCTCCGGGGCGACGCGTTGCTCTGGTTCCGCCGCCTCCCCCCGAACTCCATATGCACGTTCGACGAGCTAGCTGACAGCTTCTTAAGCTAGTTTGCCTCCAGCCGAAGAGAGGAGAGGTAACCCTGGCACCTGGTCCGCCAGAGATCGAACGAAAGCCTCAAGCGGTTCCTCAACTGCTTCATCACCGAGGCACGACAAATTCCCCAGCCCTCCGACTAGCTAAAACTCAACGCCTTCGTCGCCACGCTGGCGGCGGGGGACTTCTTCAAGCACTTGTCCCACCAACGCGCTCAGACCTTTCGGGAGGCCGAGGCCATCGCCAGGGCCTACATCACGGCCGAAGAGGCCAATGAGGCAAAGTGCCCTGAGCGAGCAGACTGACCCCAGGAAGCCATCTGGCCTACTGGCGGGCGAAAGAGGGACAACGACAGCCGCCGCTCCCCGGAGAGCGTAAGCAGCCGCGGCCCCCGCCAGGACCCAGGAAGGACCATGGGCGGATGTCCCTGACTCCCCTGAATGACACTTGCACCAACATCCTGATGCACATCTAAGACGAGAAGTTCTTCAAATGGACGAAGACGCCGAAAGGTCCCAGCGGTAGCGATCAGACCAAATACAGCCAATTCCACCGCTGCCTGGGACACTCTACTGAGAACTGTCGGGCCCTGCAGCAGAAGATAGAGGATCTGATCCGCCGCGGACACCTTAAGCGGTACGTGAAGAGTTTGGGACATGCCCTCGCGGCCTCAGAAGGCAAACTCGATGAGCCGCTGAGAGGCCGCACGACCGCCGGCGTGGTCAACATGATATCCGCCGCAGCCGTCGGGGACGCCGGGCAAAGGGAGCCAAGGCCTACTTCCAGCAATAAGCGAGCCAGGATAGGGGATAGGAGTGATGTCATTTGCTTTAGTATCGACGATATGGCTCATGTAACCTTCCCCCACACTAACCCCCTTGTTGTATCCACCATCGTTTCAGATGGTACGACCGACTACCAGCTGAAATGAGTTTTCATTGATAATGAAAGTTCACAGAATTTACTATATCTCAGCGCTTTCTTTAAACTTGGATTGAGGTGAAGCCAAATGAAGGCCGCCGACGGACCCCTGTACGGCTTGGACAATGAACCGGTCCCCATACAAGGGATAGTCTGGCTAGAGGTCACTATAGGAACACACCTGCGTGCGGCGACGCGCGATGACGCACGACCTGGCATTCTTTGTGGTCAACCTGCCATCCGTCTACAATAACATATTGGGAAGACCTTTCCTCATGGCTTTTGGGGCCGTAACGTCAATCCCGTACCTAAAGGTGAAGTTCCCCACCCCATGGGGAGTAGGAGAGGTGCTCGGGAACCAGGAGATGGGACGGATGTGCTACCTATCCCAAATCAGTCCCATGACACCATACCATCCGGACGAAGATCTTGACTTCTGCGACGAAACCCTACTACGGCAAGCCCAATTGGGAGAGGTGCGTCCACGAGGGCATGACTCTCCTGCCCGCGGAACGCGAGCGGCTGATTACCTTTCTCAGGGTAAACTTTGATGTGTTCACGTGGGTTCCCGCTGACATGCCCGGGATACCGACCGAAGTCATCGTCCACAAGCTGGGCCTTAACTTGAGCCGCAAGCCCGTTCGGCAGAAGCGCAGGAACCACTCCATCGAGAAGTTGATCGCCACAAGAGAAGAGGTGAAGAGACTCCTGGACGCCGGGTTCATCCAGGAGGTGCAATATCAGGAGTGGCTCTCGAACGTCGTGCTCGTAAAGAAGAGCAAGGGCAGGTGGCGGATGTGCATCGATTTCACTGATGTGAATAAGGCCTACCCCAAGGACAATTTTTCCCTTCCCCGAATCGATCACCTCGTGGACTCCACGTCCGGACACGAGCTCCTGAGTTTCATGGATGCATACTCTGGCTACAACCAGATTCAGATGCACCATGAGGATGAGGAACATACCTCCTTCATGACGGACCAAGGGACATACTGCTACTAGGTAATGCCGTTTGGTCTTAAGAACGCCGGCGCAACCTATCAGCGCCTTGTAAAAAAAATATTCGAAGGCCAGATTGGGAGAAACAAGGAAGTGTACGTCGACGATACGCTTGTGAAGAGCAAAATCGCCCACGACCTGATCAGCGACCTAGAGGAGACATTTTAGATCCTCCGGCGATAGGAAATGAAGCTCAACCCCGCCAAATGCGCCTTTGGAGTGACCTCAGGGAAGTTCCTGGGCTTCATCATATCCCAGCACGGCATCGAAGCCAACCCAGAGAAGATTAAGGCCATCCTCGACCTGAACCCCCCGCGGATGGTAAAAGAAGTGCAGAAACTCACCGGGCAAATAGGCGGCCCTTTCACGGTTCCTCGCTAAGTCAGCGGAGAAGTATCTCCCCTTTTTTAAGGCGCTGAGGGGCACCAAGTCACAGGGGTTCCGGTGGATCGAGGAATGCAACGAAGCTTTCAAAGAGTCGAAGACGTACCTCGCCAGCTCGCCGCTCGTGACCTCGCCGCGCAAAGGCGAGGACCTTTACCTCTACTTGGCTACGTCGGCGGCGGCCCTTAGCTCCGTGCTTGGTGGGGAGCACGAGGGGGCACAGCGGCCAAAGTACTACGTGAGACGGATACTGACGGATGTAGAGGCTCGCTATCCACACGCAAAAAAGATGGTGCTGGCCCTCATCCACTCTGCACAGAAGCTGTGGTCCTACTTCCTGTCGCACCAAATCACCGTGCTGACGGAGCCACCCTTTAAGTTGATCCTGCAGAAGAAAGAAGCGTACGGGTAGTTGGTCAAGTGGGTCGTCAAGCTAGGAGAGTTCAACGTGGAGTTCTGTCCCCGGCCAGCCGTGAAGGGACAGGCTCTGGCGGACTTCATTGTCGAGGTAGCTACCCCGACTCTGGAAGACGCCGACGACTCCGGAGGCGTGGGAGACCACGACCTCCCAGTATGGACACTGAACGTGGATGGGTCGACCACCCAGGTTGGCAGCAGAGCCGGAGTCATACTGAGGACACCTGAGGGCACGGAGATTGCATATTCTGTCATGTTAGCCTTCCCGACCACCAATAACGTAGTAGAATACGAGGCCCTCCTCGCAGGCCTTCGCTCGGCCAAAGAATGTTCTGCAAAGTCATTGGTCGTACAGAGCGACTCCGAGTTTGTGGTCAACCAGGTACAGGGGAACTTTGATGCATCAAACCCACAACTCGTGAGGTACTTGGAAAAGGCGAAGACCCTGATCCTCGAATTTGATCGATTCAAGATCAAGCACATTTCCGAGTCCGACAACGAGAAGGCTGACCAACTGGCCCGGTCTGCGGCTACCAGAATCCTGGAGCAGTACGCTCGGGAACAATGGGAAGTCCTAACCGCGCCTAGTTTTGACGCCGCAGATCAGGAAATGCTACGAATAAATGCAGGGGCCAACTAGACGACTCCACACGTAAAATATATGACCGAGGGAACTCTCCCCGATGACGCCAACGAGGCCAAGCGGGTCAAGAAGACTGAAGGTTGGTACATGCTCCTCGGTGGAAGGCTATACAGGCGGGGATGATCCATGCCTCTCCTGAAGTGCCTTGCCCCGGAGGAAGCCGAGTACGCCCTGAGCGAGGTACACCTGGGGTTATGCGGCTTGCACATCGAAGGCAAGAACCTCAAATTCAAGGTCATACGACAACGGTTCTACTGGCCGACCATGAAGTGGGACGCTATGGAGTTCGTCAGAATGTGCGAGAGTTGCCATGTCTGCGGCACCAGAATGCATCAGCCGCACACAGAGTTACACTACCTCCAGTCCCCATGGCCGTTCGCGCAGTGGGGACTCAATATCCTCGGGCCATTACCTCTGGCTTCTGGGCAGAGGAAATTCCTGATTGTGGGGATTCACTACTTCACCAAGTGGGTAGAGGCCGTCCCTTTGGCCAAAATCACCGAGCAGAACGCGACAAAGTTCCTCTGCCAGGGTATCGTTTGCCGCTTTGGGATCCCCGAGGTCTTAGTGACCGACAACGGGACCCAGTTCACCAGCAAACGTTTCATGAGGTACAGCAGCGGCCTTCGCATCAAGCTGGACCACACATCTGTGGCCCATCCTCAGTCCAACGGATAGGTTGAGGTCACCAACCGCATGTTGTTGCACAGACTAAAAACCAAGCTGGAAGACGCAAGGGGCTCCTCGGTCGAGGAGCTACCGTCTGTGCTTTGTTCGTATTGGACGACCCCTCGGGAGCCAACAAGAGTGACACCCTTCTTTCTCTTCTTTGGGACAGAGGCTGTGGTCCCCGTGGAAGTGGGGATGCCAAGCCTGCGGGTTGAATGTTTTGATCCAGCCACCAACTCGCAAATGCTTCAGGAAAACCTCGACCTGCTCTTAGTAGTTTGAAACACGGCACAAATGCGGACCGCCGCTTACCAACAGTGCGTCGCATGATATTACAACAAGCGGGTGAAAGAACGCCCTCTCGAAATTGGAGACCTGGTCCTCTAGATTGTAGAGGCGGCGGAAAAGACCACGAATAGGAACAAGCTCTCCCCGGGATGGGAGGGTACATTCCTCGTCTCCGCAATCCTCCGGAGCGGAGCGTACAAGCTGCGCGCCCAAAACGGCGAACTGGTCCCTCGAACCTGGAACGCCGCCAACTTGAGGAAGTACTACCAATAACGCCGTGCTCGCCCAGGTAAGACGCACACACGCACCACATTAAATGCTTGTACATGCGTCATGCCTTTTGTTAATAAAATTATTTTTCTTGTTGTTCTGCATCTTCATTTGTGTGAACTGTTGGCATGCATATCATTCTTAAACTAAAACGACCTAGACTGCCCCTAAGTCGGGAGGACAAACGTCCGTCCATAAAATAAGTCCTTGGCCTCACGCCAGGCGGTCTAAAAGCGACCTTCCTGGGATTTTGTCGCCGAGCCATATGGCCCGGGGATGGCCCCACACATCTTGGCTCCGTACCAAGAGGCCCAAGCGGCCTTCTGCGCTTTGGCTCCGCGCTAGACGGCCCAAAAGCAGCCACGTGCAAGTATTGACTCCTTGTCAAAAGGTCCCGTGCGGTCCGCCAAACAGGCTTTGCGCCTACGACCCAGGTGGTCAAAATATTAGGCCTGGGGGCTTTGGAAGCTTCCCAATTCCCGGCAAATAAAAACCTTAAGGGGTAAGTATCGCAGACGTGTGGCGACTTTCTTGCACAGAAGAGAGCACCCTCAGTCTACATTGGTTAAGGGATAGGACCTTAAACTTGGTGATTACAATGCCTTGAGCAGGGGCCACACACCTCCCGTGAAAATACGTGACCAAGGCCTAGACCGATGAGCCTGGTTGCCATGGCCTGAAAACCCGGCTGACCTTTGTTGTGGCTCCACCGGACCCGCGACGACATCCGCTTCACCGGATCAAGCTTGCCATCAAATGCATGAGATGCGATGACATTCTCTGACGAATGATGAGCACAGCGCAAGAAGGCGCCTGATTAGGGCCCTAGCGACAATAGCTCTGCGAGCTTAGCGTTCAAATGCGAGGTACGACCCCCTAGATCACATAAAACGAAAGGTGCGATCCAATATGCCGCATCTGAAGACAATGTGTGCAAAAAAGAAGGAAGCCCCCTTTATTCATTTTCCAACTACAAACGAAAAACAGAGACAAAAGGAAAACATCAACAATGGGTGACTATGCGACCTATACAGAGCAAGACTACTTTGGAAGCTGGGATGAGCTGTCTTCCTCAAAAAAGTTCTTCAAACGGGACACCTCCATGACCCTAGAGTTCCTAGGATGAACAACTCCTTCCGGTATGTCAGGAGCAATCAGGGATGCGATCCTGTGGCACAGGTGGATGCCGTCCCAAAATTGAGTCTCCAGCGCAAGTTCCGTCTCTGACGGGGTGAGCCGGCGCACCATGTCCCTTGATAGGCATGCGTGGTAGCCCTCCATGGTGACGAACGAAGCCTCCACCTGTGCCACTCTCTGTCGTAAGCGTCCAACCTCCTCTTCGGCTCGTTCGTTGCCCTCTAGAAGGGCAGCGGCTCGGGCTCTCATGCGTTGGAAGGCTTGAAGGCTCCCGTGGAGGTGGACGTCCAATCCCTCAAAAGGATCGTCATCCCTGGGAATCTGCAAAATAAGAAGAAAGAAGTCAGTGGGATCCGTGAAGCGTGAGACAGCAGGAAAATACCAGATCGGGATGACCGTACCTGAGTGGGAGTGGCCAGGCCACCTAACGGAGGCTCTCCCATGGGCTCCTCCTGGACCGCCTCGGGGTCCAGGCCGGCCGAAAGGGTGGCAGGCATAGGAGCGCTTGGGGGCTTTGGCCCCGAAGACATCCCAGTTACCTCCACTCCAGCTTCTGGTGGGCTTCCGATCGATGCGACTCCGGCCTCCGACGCTGCAGAGGTTTCCTTGAGGATCCCGCCCTCCGAAATGGGCTCCACAAAAATTGCAGCTGGGTGCAAGCATCCCCCTAGCTCCGACGTTGGCGCGGGCGTTGTCGGGCGCGATCTTTCTGAGTCATCAAGGTCCAAGATGCCGCGCCCGCCTCTTCCGGAGCTACACTTGTGAATGCATCGGTGATGGAAGGCACAGACGGTCCCCTAGTGGGTTGAGACTCCACCTCGATGACTTCGTGCACGGCTAGCCCCGCGAGCGGAGTCGGCGGAGGTCTGGCTATTTCCCCCTGGTGTCCCGCGCTTGTAACCGCCTTCAGGGCCGGGTCCAGATTCCCAACAGCCGGACTAACGACTTGCCTCTGGGACCTCCGCATTGAGGTACCTCCGACTTCCCTTAATCTTTTAAGCGGACCCTCAATCTCCTCTTCATCTGAGGATGACTCCAGCAACGAGCAGCTTTCCTCCTCGTCTTCTCCGGACGATCGGGGAGCGGCAACTTCCCCGGGGTCTCTTTTACCAAGGCCAGCAACACTCCATCTCGACGGAGGCCCCCACTTCGCTGCCACGAACGCAATGGATGTCAAAAAATAACCCTGGACGGAGAACTTCACCATCTGGGATTGGACCGCGGTAACCAACTCTGCTACCGCCGAAGCGTCCTCCGTCTGCGATTTCTCCAAGAAGAACCTCAA
>JAOVVI020001371.1:0-24698 GCA_028571085.2 Nepenthes alata
CGACAACCCACAACCCGACATCAAAACAGAGATACATATGGTCACGGAATATGCCAATAAGACAAATGTCTCTAACAGCTTTATCACTAGTCGTCAACAACAACTCTTGCTATAATTCCTACATTTCTCTCTTTCAAGTCTGCTAAGTTTGGGGTCCTAGTCAAACCTTAAAAAAAGCCTTTTGCTCTACATGAATTTACTTTAAAAAATAATAATAGCCCAATACGTAAAAACTGTTATAATATACAAAATTTAATAAAGAATTGTATAATTTAATCATTTATTATATGTGGTCTTATTTTATATAATATAAGATGTTATTTTTATGATTCAAAAACATTATAAAAATTCCTTTTAACGTTATTCAATTTTGATTCTCATGATATTTATTATCATACTCAGGTGGATTTAAATAGGTCCTAGGGTTTTATGGGACTTACTAGATGAGTAGCTTGGATAACTTCAGATCGCGATGGATGGTAACAATCTCTCAATTGAAATTGTGTATCATTGGTTTATCAAAGATTGTTCGCTTTTTTCTATGAAAAATTTTAGCTTTTATAAATGAGTTAGGAATAATATCTCTTGAAGGCTTATAACAAAATGACTTTAATGCTATTAGGAATCTGGAATAATTATGGCAACTATGACTGTATTATTCATTTTTGCCTTTAGGTTTATGTTTATTTCATTATATAGCTTATACCGTTCTGCTAATGTGAGATTGTAATGCTATCAAATAAATCTAACTATTCGGCTATGCTGTGGGTTCTTACTAGGCCTCATGTTGGAATGGTTCGCCTTTGCTAACCTATCTATGCAGTTGGGGCTTTGGCCTCATGGTTCCATCTCGTGGGTATAGGCTTTTTTAGTGTTTGCCTCATATCTGGACTGGATCCCCGAGACCTTTCTAGGGTTTGAATTTTCATTTTGTTCTGAATGCCCTAGCTCTTTCACTATTAGTATCATGTCTTATTTTTGTCACGTCCCCAATTCTAAATTTTAAATATTATATCTTCAATGCATAATTTGTTTAAATTTGGATTCTATCTTTTATTATTTAAAATTTAAATATTTATTGTACCGACCAAAATTTAAAATAATGTCAGAGATGCAAACTTGAAAATATCAAATGCTGATTAATAACCCAAAAATAAGATAATAATTTGAACCATAAGACCCAAAATGTTACAATTTAAAGTGACTCAGAATATTAACAATACATGAGCTCATAACATATGTAAGAAGGACCATCTATACTTGTGACGATTCAAACCCGAGTCATTCGACCCAATTCAAACCGACCACAAGAAAACATAAAATTTCAATCATCTTCATAAATTCAATATCATAATTATAATTCCTATAATAAATTCCTGCGAGATAATAAATACATGCAATATCTTTGGAATACAGTACCAATAACATATCGAAATAAAATCTCGATCGATAAACTATCTTTAGAACTTCTTCTCACGAGCCTCTATCTCTACTATCTTCTCTATCGCGAGTTTTTGTAGCCAAAGTAGGATTCCTTGACTCGTATTATGCAATCAACTAAATTTAAAACCAATAAAATATAAGAATATGTCAAATATCCAACAAGTGATAGCAAATCTAAAACAAATAAGAAAGGGTAGCAGTAATACATAAGGTACGACAAAAATTATGAATAATAATAAAATATCCAATAGATAAATATGTTAATGAAAGTGCATTTCATTGCATTTATGATACCAATATATAAGCGGATCACTCCAACTCTGATGTGACAAGGTCATAAGATTCTACCAATATAAGGCGAAGATCCATCAGAATCTGATCTTATAAGAAAATAAAAAGGGATCCCCTGGTCCGAATATCAAGGTGAATGACCTGATAATCAAATAATAATAAACAATATAGATTCTACTGAATCTGGATATCGTAAAATTTGACACATAAATTCTACCGAATATAACCCATGGATTCTACTGAATCCCAAACTCACGAGATATCAGCAATGACGAAATATCATAATAAATCTTCTTGGACCTTATTCTGCCACTGTAAACCAAAGGCCGCGTATTTACGCTCCAAATGGTTGGATAAATGTAACGAGGTTATCTATGGTATTCTCACTGCCATTATGGTCCTTTCAAAGACTGTACCCATAGTATACTTATACCATCCGTGATACCTATTGCCAAATAATATCCCTGATATAATCCTTTACGATGGTCAGATAGTTATTAGCATCCCTCTATAATAAAAAATACGCCTCATTATTACCATGATACAGGAATCAGTATCGGATAAGTGTAGACTACGTAAAGGTGTCGTAACCTCCCATTCAATTAGATACCTTAATATTTTTATACTCTCTCCTTAACCTTAACCATAGGAAGCAAATAATCCAAATACTCACGTAATCGAACGTAACGTAAAAGAAGATTTGCAAATATAATGATAGAAATATCATTTTGTGCTGATAAGGACCATACTTACCCATCAAGATTAACACAAAAGAACTTATCACAGAACGATGAAAGGACAAAGGAGAATCAAAAAATATATATTTTGACTAATTTAAACATTTACCAATTCTCTCATTCTATTCCGATGTACAAATACTATTACTAGAGGAAGTATTTTCTCCATTACACGTTCTAGAGGAAGCATGCTATTAAGGATTCTGTCATTAGATTCTCAGTTGATTAGATAAAAGTTCAGAAGCTGATCGAATAGAAGGTTGGGAGCAAATGCGGTTGTCAGCAGTTATGGATGAGTTGAAGTTATTCAAGTTCGATGGGAATGTCAAAAACTCTCCATCTAGTGAAGTGGAGAGAGAGCTTGATGAAAATTTAATCTTAAGTCAAAATCGGCGGGCAGAATTGAAGCGTGAGATCACGACCTTCGTGACAAGCTATATCCAGGTCAAAAGGAGGAAGTTGATTAGAAGATGTCTTCAAGATTTTGTTTGGGGTTTGTCTCAAACAACAAAAGATTTTGGTGACCATTTGGATAAGTTTGGGCTAGCTGATGATGGATGAGCGGATGAAGTCGGCTCATCACTTACTTATCAGGAAGTCAATTTTTAGAATGGTTGTTGTCAAGATATAGAGATTGTAAGATATTCCTACTTTAAGGCTTTTGATTTGATTTGAGGCTGGTAATCAATCAAAGTGACATAGTAGAAGCGTGTCGACTTATGACTATGGGTTACAAGATTTGATTGGAGGTTGTAGGAGATCAGTTTTACAAACATATTAGAAACTTGAGAAGATTGGTCAGATATTTCTAGAAATATATTGAAGAGAAGAATTTTGAGTTTTGAAATCGAATGGTAGTATGAAGTGGAGGTTCATTATGATTTTCAAAGTTTTGAGTAGATTAGATAAGTGGCGTTCAGATTGGCATTACTTCTAAATTTGATAGATAGACGTGTTATGTTTTATGTGAATGTTCCTTTTACATGTGATTAGATTGGATTCATTTTTCATCAACGGCAAATATTTTTTGTTAAGGCTGTAGTTTTGATTTTCGGAATAGAAAGGATTTTGTATAGAGGCCTAAGATGTTTCTATTGGCTATTATGCTTTTGAGGAATCTTCTAGTTGAGGAAATGTTAAGAGATCTCGATGATGAGTTCGAGAGAATATTCCTATTTATTGAGGATCAGATTTTGAGAAAATCATTTAATCGAGAAAGTCTAATGAGAAGATCGAATATAAAGTATAAAAGAATATCTTCATTGTTTGATAATTGAGGTAATGATTGAGATGCGTAAATTTTAAGGACGAAATTTTTATAATGAGGGGATAATATAATATCTCGGATTTTCGTTCAGATTAATTTTATATTAATTATAATTTTAGATAATCTAGACGTGGCAAAATTAATTAATTATTAAAAAATTTTGGAATGATGTTTGGATCAGTTGACCGGTCACCAGGGGTGCACCCGAGCTGTCACCTAAATATTGATTCAGATTTTAGAATATAAGAAAATAAAAATATAATAATAATAATAACAATAAATAAAAAGAAAAAAAAGTGAACAGGATAAGGACGAGGCTCAGGGAAAGAGGAAGAGAAGAGGGAAAAGAGGGGAAGAAGAGGAAGCATCGGCGAGAAGGTCGCTGTCGCTACTGCTGTCATCGCCACCACTGCCGGAGGAATTACCGCCGGAAATGGAAGCCCGACGAAGCCCACCCTCCGTTATGTGCCATGGTGTGAAGGAAAGGAGAAATCGTACAAGCTGTAGTCGTCGCCGCTGCCATTTTCGGAGAAAATTGGTAAAATTGAGGCAAGTAAATCATTACATTCTCTTTATAGATGTTGATCCTTGGATTATATATATATTGTGTGAAAATTGGTTGAGATTTTTGATGGATTTTGGTGTTAGAGGCATGGTGGAGAGAGAGAGAGTTTTGCCACTGTTGTTGCCGCCGCCAACGCTGCCATGCTATTGCCCGGATGCTGCGGCCTCTATCACTTGCCATTGCAATTGCCGGTGAAGGCGACAATGAGGGAGAGAGTGGCAAAGTATCTGTAAGGGGTACCGTTCGGACACTTTGGGATATCCTTTCTTCAGATCCGTAAAGGATGAAGTTTAGGTAAGTATCTGTATACCTATTCTTTGGTTTGATTTACTATCTAATATGTTTTGGATACAATTTAAAATTTTTACAAACATATATGTATTTTTATACATATGATCTGTTTACTATGGACATGTATGTGTAGTTCCTTAGTTGCTTTGGATGTTTTTTGACTAGGTTTTATGATTTTAGAGAATTCAATATTTTTCTGAAAACCTGAATAATTTATTAGATACTATATATTTTATATCAATATAATTACATGAAAATAAGTATAAAACTTTGAATAGGCTATGAAATCACATGCTTGTGTCGGGTTGTGATCACTATATTTAGATTTGGATTATTAGATTTTCTGACCAGCTCCCGATGGAAAGATGTATTTGGAAAATCTATTTTCTCCGGTAGGAAAAGTTTGGAGTAGTGACCATTCCCATTTAAATAATTTGACTTGACCTTAGAATATATTCGAACGTCCTAATATATCTGATAAGTTTTAGAATTACATCCAAAATGATGGGTGGCAAATAATAGTGAGCAACTTTATCCATGGGTATAGAGTTTATGTGAAATTATTTTTCAAGTTAGTCTTTAAATAATCACAACTCAAATTTAGTTTATAATTTATATTTCTGCATTAATTGATATTGAACTTTGATTTGGATATGACTTTTTGTACTTGAATTTGAGTTTTGCTGATTTTGTCCATAATTGGGCTTTAATATGTCTCGTACAAACGATTTTAATTATATATTTTGATCCGAACTATTGAAATATCTGTCGTGATACTATTTTGACTTCTGCGCATGCTATTGAATTATCCAGCTATCGGATTCCGCCCCATATCACAAGCTCATCGGGCCTTGGATTTGGACTCAAACTTAGAATGAATTTGGATTGGACTTTAAAATTTGGCTAATTTGCTATTGAAATTGGTTTGAATTACTTATGTTATATATATATATATATTTGTGTCGACAATGATTGTTTTATAATTTTGATATTTATTTTGGATTTGAACATTTGCTTTGAATACGAGATTACCCTTAAATTTTAAACTTCGGATTTTAAATTTTTATTGGATTTATTTTTTTGGCCACTTGGAATTATTCCGTTATTTGATTGGATTTTCTTCTGTTAGAGACATTTTATCTAATTTGTATATTACATGACCGTATGTATTATAGTATCGACGTCGGGTTGTGGGTTGTCGATTTAGAGTCTGTTCTGTCCGCCCTCCGGTCGCTCGAGCCCGTCCAAAGCCTTCCCGCTCGCCATGAGCTCGATTCTCGCTCGAGCCAAAAAAACAGAATGGTGTCCGCTCGTCACGAGCTTGAGACCCGCTCGAGCGAAAAAAATAGTGTGGTGGCCGCTCGCCACTCGTTCGAGCGAACGGAGGGTTTTGCTGAAAACCCTTCGTACGCTCACCGTGCGCTCGAGCTCCGCTAGAGCGGCGGTGCAACGGGCAAAATTTTTGAACGATTTTTAGGGCCCTCTATAAATACTAGACTATATTTTTGAAACCCTAAGGACTCTAAGCATGCCAAAGCCTCGGTTGATATCTTGTGAAGCCATTAAACTTGAAAAAAAAAAATACTCCATGCTCAATTGATTTAGCTTCTCTTGAGAAAACTCAACATTAGAAGATTGTTCTTCATGCTCATATAAGTTTTCTCACCAATTTTTTTTTTCATTCATTCAAACTTGCATTCTTCTACCTTCGTTGGAGACGCAGGTGCGTTGAAGAATGAGACTTGATCGTGATTGAAAATTCAAGTGGTTCGAGGGAAGATTGACGTGAAGACCGGAAGGTGTCCGGTTCTGTTGTCGCGGGTAAATCTATGGAGTTCCTTGGTAGGGATCACGTGTCGGGAATAAGTCGGCTAGGTTAGCGCATCGTTACCACCCGGGCTATAAGTTGATTTTTATAGTGCATTGCTTCCCTGGCCGTTGAAGCCTAGAGTATTTTTCTCGATTACCGTGGGTATCGAGTTTTCACTTCGTCATCAAAAATTGTGTCTTTTTCTTTATTGCTCATCGCTCTCTATATTATTGCTTATGTATTTTATTTACGGCGCATGTTATCTCGTTAGCATCTAGTTCTAAATATCCTTTACGTGTATCAGATATTTAATTATTTTTTATTTTTGCTATAATTTTTACGGGGTCGAACCTTGATTGTTCACGATTAGCACAAAAAGTGTTCTTTTTTAATTGGTATCAGAGACTTACCCCGATCCGCGACCCCTGATCTAGATGTATGCGAGTGGATCGCTCTCCGTTCCTCCCTTCTTTAATGGGAGTAATTATTCCTATTGGAAGGTTCGGATGAGAGCCTTCCTTAAATCAATGGATGAGCTAGTATAGGCGCGTACCCAGACTTGGTGGACTCCACCTAAAAGTGGTGATGAGCTAAAAGTTCTTTCTTTGTGGACAAAAGAAGAACTTGATGCTTACAATTGGAATAGTAAGGGGGTTACATGCTATTTTTATGGCTGTATCTGAGTTTAAACAAATTTCTATATGTGAGACTTCTAAGGATACATGGGATATACTAGAAATCACTAATGAGGGCACTAAATTGGTTAAAAATTTCAAATTACAAATGCTCATTACTAGATTCGAATAAATAAAAATAAAAGATGATGAGACCTTTGATAAGTTCAATGCTCAGTTGAATGATATTGTAAATTCTACGTTTAATTTAAGAGAACGAATCCCTGAAAATAGGATTCTTAGAAAAGTTCTCTGATCTTTTCCCGAACGATTTAGACCCAAAGTGACAGCAATTGAAAAGAGTAAAGATTTAGACAATTTAAAAATTAAAGAACTAGTGGGGTCCCTACAAACGTATGAGCTCACATTGCCTCAATTAAGGCAAATAAAATCTCTTGCCTTAAAATCAAGTAGGGAAGAGCAAAATCGAGATTCTGATGAAGAATCGGGTAGCGATGGTGAATTTTTATTATTTGTTAAGAATTTTAAAAAATTCTTAAAGAAAAATAACTCTTCATCAGACAAACTAAATGTGAATTTAAAACGATCACATAAATTTGAAACGAAAGACCGACGTGAACTCAATGATTCCAAATTAAAAATGACTCAAGGAGTTCAATGTCATGAATGTAAAGATTTTGGTCACTATCGGGCTTAATGCCCAAACTTTAAGCGCCAATGAGGTCAAGCCTTTAAAGCTAATGTGACTTTAAGTGATAACGAAGACAAAGATGGTGAAAAATGCTCTGAAGCTGGCCTTGTCAAGTACATGGCCTTTATGACCTCCATGTGTGAAAATTCAGAAGAAAATTTTAATCAATCTGATGACTCTGAAGATGAGTCAGAAGCTGAATTTGATGGTCTTCAAGAAGCTTATGATAAACTATTTAGGGAATGCTTGAAAGTAAAGAAATAAAATAAAACCTTAAACAGTAGGGACATTATTTTGGAATAAGAAAAATTGGCTCAACAATCCGAGTTAGATGCTAAAACCCATAAAATTGAGAATCTAAAAATCTTATTTACTGAACAGATCTCAACTCTAGAATCCGAACTAGAGGCTACTAGAAAAGATTTGAAACAATTCTCAAATGGGTTCACAAAATTAGATCATATGCTCGGGTTGGAAAAAATTGGTGAAAATAAACAGGATTTAGGGTATGCCGCTAATATTGTTCAAAATAACGTAAAACCTAAAACTATGTTTATTCCCGCCACAAATATTTCAAACCAACACGTCACCACTCCTAAAGTCATTAAGACCGTGCCTCAACGTATAGAGAAAAGATTTTGTTCAACTCATTTGCCTATTCTACATAATCACAAGGGCATGAACAAATCTTCAAACACCTTAAAAGCGTCTAAACATTTCAATCAAAGATCTAAAATAATTCTTTCAAACCTACATTTGTGCCTACCTGCCATGCGTGTGGAAACGTAGGTCATATTCGTCCTCGGTGCCACACTATGAATCTTCTGTACACCCAAAGACAAGGGATAAGAATGAATAAACTTGTTGCTCACATTCAACAATTGAATGAACAAGTTAAAATATTCAATCAGAAAGTAAATTTGGGGAGACAAATCTGGGTTAAGAAAAGTAAACTGCATTACCCCTTGCTATTCGTGACAAAAAGGGGGGGACTTAATTCACTTTGAGTGGGGGAGCTTAGGACTTTGATAGGGGGAGCTTAGACGAGATGTATTTTTTTTTGTTAGGGGGAGATGTGCCTTCTATGCTATGTGTAGACCTGCTCTTTATATCTATGTGTAGACCTACTCTTTATATCTATGTGTAGACCTACTCTTTATATTATCTCGCACTTTGTTGTCTTTGTTAGGGGGAGACTCGTTCTATGACACTGCTAATCACTTGTTTATTTACCGTTCATGTTGTACTTCATTATTATTATTTTTGTATTGTCGGTACTAACGTGCTTGTCCACGCTTTTCAGTTACACAGTCATCGTCGCTATCATCAAAAGCCGCAGCAGTCCTCGTATAGTTGTTTACTTTTTATTGGTGTCTCTTATGTATCACTAGGCGTAGGTTTTCATGTACACGAGTTTTTTCTTGGTGGTGTCTGATTCCGTGATTCTATTGTATTTATTTATTTCTTTCTTTTCTGAGTTTTGTCACGAAATTGCTAAAGGGAAAGATTGTTAGAGACATTTTATCTAATTGGCATATTCTGTGACCGTATATATTATAGTATCGATGTCAGGTAGTGGGTTATCTGTTTAGAGTCCGTTCTGTCCGCCCTCCAGTCACTCGAGCCAGTCCAAACCCTTCCCGCTCGCCATGAGCTCGATTCCCGCTAGAGCCAAAAAAATAGAATGGTGTCCACTCGCCACGAGCTCGAGACCCGCTCGAGCGAAAAAAATAGTGTGGTGGCCGATCGCCACTCGCTCGAGCGAAGCTAGAGCGAACGGAGGGTTTTGCTGGAAACCCTTCGTCAGCTCACAGCGCGCTCGAGCTCCGCTCGAGCGGGGGTGCAACAGACAAAATTTTTGAACGATTTTTAGGGCCATCTATAAATACTAGACTATGTTTTGAAACCCTAAGGACTCTAAGCACCCCAAAGCCTCTGTTGATATCTTGTGAAGCCATTAAACTTGAAAAAAAAAATCTTCCATGCTCAATTGATTTAGCTTCTCTTAAGAAAACTCAACATTAGAAGATTGTTCTTCATATTCATATAAGTTTTCTCACCAATCTCTTTTTTCATTCAAACTTGCATTCTTCTACCTTCGTTGGAGATGTAGGTGCATTGAAGAATGAGACTCGATCGTGATTGGCAATTCAAGTGGTTTGAGGGAAGATTAACGTGAAGACCGGAAGGTGTCCGGTTCCGTTGCCGCGGGCAAATCCAAGGAGTTCATTGGTAGGGATCACGTGTCGGGAGTAAGTCGGCTAGGTTAGCGCGTCGTTACCACCCGGGCTGTAAGTTGATTTTCATAGTGCATACTTCCCTGGCCGTTGAAGCCCGGAGTGTTTTTCTCGATACAGTTGGTATCGAGTTTTCACTTCGTCACCAAAAATCGGATCTTTATCTTTATTGCTCTTCCTTTTATATATTGCATGATTATTTATCTTGTTAGCATCTAGAGATAAATATCTTTTACGTGTATCGGATATTTATTTATTATTATTTTACTTTTGCTATACTTTTAACGGGGTCGAAACACGTAAGCACCGGAAAATAACTTTTTCACTCAAGATGTACAATAATGATGAAGCACAAGAGGCTTTCTTCTCAATGAGGCACGAAAATAATCTCTCAAGAATTTCTAGGATTTTAAAAACCTAAGTCCAGTATTTATAGAGGGTGCAAAAAATCGTTCAAAAAGTTTACCCGTTGCACCGCCGCTCAAGCGGAGCTCGAGCGCGCGGCGGGCGGACGAAGGGTTTCCAGAGAAACCCTCCGTTCGCTCGAGCGGGTAGCGAGCGGGTACCTTTCTGTTTTTTTCGCTCGAGCGGGTATCGAGCTAGTGGCGAGCGGACACCTTCTATTTTTCAGGCTCGAGCGTGAATCGAGCTCATGACGAGCAGGAACAAACAACACGGACTCTAACCTAACAACCCACAACCCGACATTGATATAATAATACATACGGTCACGGAATATGTCAATTAGATAAATGTCTCTAACATTAATTTATATGATAATTTAAATTTTTGAGACATATTAAATATAAAGAATATAAATTTGAAGCATAAAAATAATTTCATTTTATTTATATAGATAAACCTATGCAGATCTTATTATTAGCGTATGACATTAAAACACAGGAGGAGGAATACAACTAGCATCCACATTTGGGCGTAATTGATGATTGATAGCATGTGCAGCGTCATTGATTGATTTATTGTAATTGGTTGGGTGGGCTGCTGGGCCTACCCCTTGTTTAGCCGCTGATTGTGCCGCCTTTAGGGCCATCCCCTCTCTCCCTGTCTCTCCTTTCTTCGTAAAAGTAGCATGAGAGAATGTCTGTAAATCTAAAGAGGAAGATAGGCTTGGTATTAGAAATATTTATACTTGGAATAAAATCTCTTAGTCAGACGATTTTGAAGGCTTTTTAGTTATACAGATAATTTGACACTGGTAAACTAAAGTATGACCTATCCAATTAGATATTGGTGAATTTGAATGATAAAGATTTTGCAATTCCTCTCTTTGAATTTTTTGAAAGATCATTGACTTATGGCAACATTTGAGACCGTTTGTGCATCACATGATTAGTAATAGAAATTTTGATTAGATTGGTTGCAACTGGGGAAGATTGCCACCAATTCCTTCCGCTGCCTACCATATTATTTTTGGAATCAAGGCTTGCGAGGGATGTAAGAGTTAATTTTATTATTTTACAGTACTACTTGATAGCCCAAATGCCCCCGGGTAGTTGTAGGATCCTTTATTCTTACTTGGTCAGGTTACAATTCTAACCGTGACTCTCTAATCCCAACTTTGTCTTTTGGACGTTGGACAAAAACAGTAAATTTATTGTGAAATCTATTTAGAGAAATTTTTTACCTGCACAATCGAAAATTATCTAGGCTCATCCTACCTGACGTTTCTCTTACCACCCATCCCATACTTTTATTTTTTGGTATCTTTTTGTCAAGTGTAAATTTAACAAACTGATTTAAGTATTTATTTGTGGTAGAATTGGTTGTTTTTTAGCTTGTAAGGATTGAGATAGAGCGATTAATTGGGTTGCAATTAAGCGGAAGGGTCAAAATGAGTGTAATTAAAAGACATACAGTGTATTTCATTTGATAAAAACGTAGTAAGCCCAAGTTCAAGAAGAATAATCTAGATTGTGGTTATGCTACTTCGTATTTGATTTGAAATTATTTATCTTTTAATTATAATCTATCTAATTCATGATCTGTATAGACCAGTGCTATTTGTTGACGGGTCTAGTGGACTTTTGTTGCATTTTGGGATGTCATATACAGTTAATTATATATATATATATATATAAAATAAATAAAGCATTATATTATAAAAAAGTCTTTTAAAAATATTTGAAAGACAATGTGGCACGCCCACTGCCAGCATCTCTGCTCGTTCTTTAGCAGAATATTTAATAACCACGCACGCGTTTTCGGTTTACATGCTGTCTCTGCCTCTTCACACGTTTTTACTTTTTGTTACCGCCTCGACTGACACCTGTACGGTTCCTTCGCATGCTCGCTGGCTCGGTTAAAATTCTGTGAAGTTGCAGAAACCACATTCACGTGTGTCAACACAGTATTATTTCCTCTAATGCCTGCTGCCTTCTCTTCTCTTCTCAAGCTTTGCCCCCTTTTTTTTAATGCAAAAATAATTATATTAAAATAATAATATTTGATGGGAACGATAAAATTTAGATTTGCCCAACTCAAGGCCCACAAAAAAAAAAAAAAAAAAACGCACAGCTTAAGAGGACTAGATCCGATTGGCCCAGTTCAAAGCAAGCCCAGCGAAATTCGGCTCCAAAGGTCTTGGCCCAAGTGCTAGCTCAAGACAGAGGATGCCGCACGGTTTGCTACGGTCAACGCACCATGACCCTAATTTAGAAGTCTGTGGACACGCCATCTCTACAAAGCACAAAATATTTTCTTAGAGCACTTTGTTTTGAATTTTCATCCATTACTAAAATTTTACATTTATCATATTTCATTTGTTTAATTTAGTTGAGAGTTGTATACTTATTTCAATCTAGATTTACAAATTATTTATATATATTTAGTTTGTATTCAATATCTTCGAATTTGTAATTTTATTAAAGGATAAATTTTCACGTCTCAAGGTATTTGTAGGTTTAAATCATGTCTTTTTAAAGTAGTGTTAGGAAAATATTTTTCAATTATCCTATCAACGTCTTTAAATATATTATGTATTATTTATCCATACATAATAATATATATATATATATAAATAGATGGATAAATAACTTTTATATTATTTAAAAATATCCAAAAAATTACTAATAGATGTTCATTCAATTAAAGAAGGGATTATTGGAAGATATGCCCATCTTTCATACTAAGCTACTTTCAAAGAATCTTTGTGCATCCTGTATTTTACACTTCCCTGCACAATATTTTTTTTAGGGTCTATTTTGTGGGAATTATTTGAAAGATAATTGAACGGATTCCGAATCCAATTGGCGCATGCGGAAGGTTCAAGCACTGTCCAAAGCCTTGGCCATTATGTCAATGCGGGTGTATCAGAATATAAAGTGTCCCAAAATAAAAGGCAGACATTATATTATATATATAAATATATCTTTTTAAATATATTTTAAATATGATGTGATATTTATTTATTAGATTTATTAATATAAATAAATAAATAAATAAGATACTATATTATTAAAAGTGTTTTGAAAATGATTAAATGGTGTATATATATATATATATATTTGTAGTTAGTGTTTTTATTTTTGGTGGCATGCTTTGCAGTTTCACAGAGCAATGGAGAGGGATCAGTGAATCTTCTGAGGCAAAGTACGTACGATCAGATGTAGTATAGGAGCAGACGTTACTCATAAGAAGACAAGGTAATCAAATTTTGGTGTGATGGTGAAAATGGGTGAGCACTCAATTTAATCAATCCCTATTCGACTACACACCTTTTTTTTATTTTTTATACCGGTAGTCGCCTTATATGCTTGGGATAAACTCATCAACGAATCACTTTACTAATAATAAGAATTATATACAAGGTAAATTAAAACGACTTATTAATTAAAATTATTTTTATACTTTTTTTATCCTACCATTATATAAGACTAGAGCCATTAAAATGTGATTGTTATTTTGAAGATTTTTTTTTTTTATAAAAAAGACCATTTTTATTAAAACTATTTTAAAGCTCACGTCAAACAAAATTGTAGCGTAACATATAAATAATAGCATCAAACAACATTTGAATAAAGTTATTAAAAAAAGATTTAATTTAATATTAGTTTTATTTTATTTTGAAAAATAGATCCTAAAGTAATGCATTTCTTGCCCTAGCTCCAAACCTCATCCAATTATGTAATGAAATTAAGTCCACCAAAGTAGTTTTGATGATTTTAATTTTATGTGGGTCCTTGATGTATCATGCTTGACCTAAGTTATAATATGGTTATGTCAATAATTGAATGTCATTTATTTAAACCATAGTAACAATATAAGATGTCGACTAAATAAATCGACAAAAAAATTGTAATGGAGATTAATATAATATAATTTAATCAGTACGAAATTAAATAGAAATAATGACGCTTTATCGGAATCATTTATCTGTGTTTCAAGTTATATTATATAAATTTGAATCGTTCAAGAAATTAAAGACTCAAACTAAAACTAAGGCATTTGCAATATTAGGTCATTAAAGACATAATTAAATCATAATAAACTAACTAAAATCTAACAATAAAGATCTATACTTCTTAGCTCATGAGTAACATGAGAATGGCCCGTCCCTATTAGAGCTTGCTATAATAATAATAATATAATTTCATGGCTGATTGAAGAGCAGTATATTATTGCGCAGAACAAAAAGAGAAGGACAAAAAAAGAAAGGAAAAAGAGACCCCTTCCTTCACTCAGAAGTAAATGTCGACCGGGTTTATTAAAATATTTTAATATTAAACTTTCCGGTTCTCCGCTCCATTGCTTTAAAGTAAATGACGACCGGGACTGACGCAAAACAGTGGTGTTGAGAATTTCGAGATGAGATATATTTATTGAATTAGGTTTAGATAAAGAAGAATAAAATTCCGCTTACCAATGAGAAAGAAAGTCGGCCTCGTTCGTTCATTTCACTCTCCTGTTCGTCTTGGATTGCTGAATGCTCTCTTCCTCTGTTGTGTTGCACATGGGGACGATGCTTTTGCCACCCAATAATTACCCCCAAATAACTACACCCAATATTTCAATTTCGCAATCTGTCGTTAGTTATTATATATAATTAGTTTTATATAACTAATAATTAATTTAATATGTGCGTTTTTTAATCTGAATTTAGTTTTGGTCCAAAGAGATTTAGTTAGAACCTATTTAATCCAAATTTTATATATCAAAATTGGAATAATTTTTTTTTTAAAAGACTTATTTCTTATGATATATTTTAATATTTGGGTCAAGTTTTTAGATCTAGCAATTAAAATTATAAATGATAAAAGTGAAAGAGAGTATGTTAGATTGAGAGAGTTGGAAAATAATAAAGACAACGTTAGAATACTAAGATTCAAACTATATATATTTTTTTTGTTTTGAAGGAAGAAACCAAGAGAAAGTGAGAGAGCCAAACAATGATAAAGGGAGCTGTTTGAGGATTTTAGAGAATTTATTCTTTTTTTATTTTTTCTCTCTCCCATCTTTTTTTATATTCTTTGTTATTAAAATAAAATAAAGCAAAGAATCATTACTATAATAGTATTTAGAGTTAGCTTTTCGGAGGTGATTTCTTAAAAGCGGGTCCTGCTTGAATTTTTTCTATATGATTTGAGCGATGAATTGATCACTAATCATTTAATTTGATCATTGCATTGCACCCTTTTGATCTTATTGACAAAACCGTGGTTAATATTGATAGCCAATTCTTCAATGGTTGCCTGAAAAACAGACTATAGGTTCATGGCAGTCCTTAATCCCGGTCCTTTCTCTTTAGCATTATTATGCCTTAGACTTTGTTTTCGTGACAGCGAGGTATTGGGCATTTGACACAATTGGATCCACATCTATTCCATTACTATTTGGATTTTCTCTCTCCACTTAGGTTCACCGACTGAACTTGCCTCTATACAAAGTTTCTGCCAAACCTAACATAATCAAATTAATATAATCTTAATAATAATCATAAATATTGTAAAACAACATAAACCCAACTCAACTGTAGGCCATTTCAGCTCCCCACTGCTTTATGAGAACTGAAAAAAGAAAAAAAAAAGTTTAGAAATTTTTAATATAAATCCCGCCGAATTTTCAAATATTACTCCTACCACCATCTGTTAGTCGGGCTTTTAATTAATGAAATGTTTGTTATTAATTTTGCGAACGTGGTAAGACTTTTTGTCCAATTTACATTCTAGTGACAAAAAATTACATACTCCTTAGTCTTTCCCTTTCTCACTCCGTGATATTCGTGTTGGCCCAGAATGGGCAGATGGACGGCAATACACAGAATCATGCACAGGCATACAGGAAAGTGAAGGTAGAAGAAGAAAGTTTGAACGCATTTGATTTTACGTGAAAATCTTACAGGTTCAGACTTGTCCATGTTAAAACGTTGGAGCACCATTTCAATGTAATTTTCTTGGGACAGTCACAATCTTTCTGCCTCTCGGTTGCAAATAATTCTAATACCTTGAACTATTTCGCTGACCCCAAATCTTTCATAGAAAATGACTGCCCAGATTGTTTCTTTAGCTTATTTATCCGACCACCATTACTTCCAATTATCAGCATGTCATCCACATAAAGAAGAAGGATGATAAAGTCATCCTTGAAAAAACTCTGTATAAAAACACAATGGTCACAAATGGTATTCTCGTACCCCTCACTAATCATGACATACTCAAATTTCTTGTACCACATACTTCAAACCATACATACTTTTTTTTAGGCGACAAATAAGTCGTTTCTTCCCCTTCACCTCAAATTCTTCTAAGTATTCAATGTAAATTTCTCCCTCAATTTCACCATGGAAGAAAGCCGTCCGAACATCCATTTGCTCCACCTTTAAATTTTAAGTAGCATCCAATCCTAACACAACCCTTATGGACGACATCTTTATCATTTGGATAAATATTTCATCAAAATCAACCCTTTTTTGTTGATTAAAGCCTTTTACCACCAGCCGCATCTTGTACATTGGTTGTGGGGTATTTTTATCAGTCTTTAAATAGAAGATCCACTTATTTTTAGGGCTTTCTTCCCCTTAGGTAACTCGGCCAAATCAAAGGTGTGATTTTCATTGAGAGAGCTCAATTCATCTTCCATAACTTTCAGCCATCTCTCTTTATTCACATCCTTCATAATCTTATCAAACGTTTCAGGCTCTCCAACATCAGTGGGTACAACATATTCACTGGATGGTAGAGGGATGAACGGTCGTCTGTTTCTCAAGGATTGTTGGATAGGGAGATCCTCAGCCGATTGAGGAACAACTTCATCCTTGTCCTCGTCAGGCGCTGTAACTGTCTCACTATTATTCTTGGATACATCTGTGTGATTTTTCTCATCATTAGGATGTACTTGATGGACAACTTTAATACTCACTTTGTCCGTCTGGCCAATATTAGACTTGATCTTCCTGCCAATGTCTTCAATCGATTTATTTTCAATGAAAGTAACATCCCCTAATCGGACGAGTCTTTTTTTAGTGGGATCATAAAATCCTTAACCTAATTCATCTTCCCCATAGCCCAAAAATACACATTGCTTCATTTTTTGCTCCAATTTACTCATTTCATCTCTTGAGATATGAACATAGACTTTACAACCAAACACCCTTAGATAGTCATAAGAGGGCTCATTACCCAACCAAATCTTCTCTAACACCTCACCCTTCAATGGCTTGTTGGGCGACCTATTGATAACATAGGTTGCTGTCTTCAGGGTCGTGGCCCCAAAAGATACAGGAAGCTTTGCTTCAAAAAGCATGCGTATTACTCACTCCAGTAGTGTGCGGTTCATCCGATCGGCCACTCCGTTTAATTGTAGTATTTTTTGTGGTGTCCTATGATATTTGATATCATGAGACCTATAGTAGGCATCAAATGTCCCAATATACTCTCCCCGATTATCACTATAGAAGGTATTCAATTTCTTTCCCGTTTGACACTCCACCAGAGTATGGAATTGCTCAAATATACCGATGACTTGGTCTTTGGTCTTCTGAGGGCAAACCCACAATTTCCTAGAGCACTCGTCAATAAAGGAAATAAAGTATTGGACTCCACTGAAAGACTTCTCCTTAAATGGTCCGCACACATCTGTGTGAATCAGGTCGAGTACTTTGACTTTTACATAGGATGAGTCTCCATGAAACAATACTCTGTGTTGCTTTTCGGCCATACAATGAGGACACGTCCTCAGTCCATCTTCCTTCAGCTCCAGGATGAGGCCCTTCCTCGCCAGATAACACAGTACACGTTCGCTCATGTGGCTCGACATCCGGTGCTATAGGTTTTTGGACTCATTGTTAGTGATGGAGTTTGCGTCCCTAGCCACTACATATGCTTTCATCACGTACAGGTCGGAGGATTTTTTTCCTCGTGCTACGACCAGAGACCCTCGGGTCAGCTTCCATTTACCTTCACATAAGGTATTACAGTAATCTTCATCATCCAATCGGCTGACGGAGATTATATTTAGTTAGATGTCAAAGACATGACGTACATCCTTCAATATCAGTTTCGTCCCATAATTGGAGACGAGGACATCACCTCTGCCAACAACTAGAGATGTTCATTCATTTTCTATCATTATCACGTAAAAGTCTTCTAGAGTGTAGGATGTGAATAGTTCTCTTCTAGACGTGGCATACAGAGAGGCACCATAATCAACTATCCAATTGGACTCCTCGTCCGTCAAACTTGTCAGGTTTTCTTCACTTGTTAACAAGAGATCACCTCCTGTAACCACTAAGACCGAGAACTTTTCTTCTCCTCGAATATTTTCTCATTTCTCCTTCTCTGTATTTTTACGCTTTTATTTGAAGCAGTACTTTCTGATGTGACCCTTTTTATCACAGTGATGGCACTCAATGTTTTGATACTTTGATCGAGATTTGTTGCATCCCTTCTCTCTAGGCTTATGGCTGCATCTTCTACTCCTTCCTCTGAACTCGGTCACAAGTATTTCAAAATGTGAAGGTGTTGAGGCCTCTTGTAGCCGTCTTGACTCATTTATGAATAAGGAAGCAATGACCTCGTCCAACTTGAATGTATCCTTCCCAAATAGTAAAGTTGTAAAGATATGGTCATAAGAAACTGGTTAGAAGCTAGCAGTATCAACGTCTTGTCCTCCTCATCGATCTCCTCATTAAGAGTTGTCATTTGCGTCCCTATCCAGTTGAACTCATTCAAGTACTTTTTAAAGCTCCTACCTTCTAATAATCGCAGGCCATAAAATTATTTCTTCACGTGCAGCTTGATTGTCAAGGATTTAGACTTATACCGACTTTCTAACTTCTGTTAAACCTCCGCAAGATCTAGCAGACTAAGAACCCCTTGGAGCATATTATCCACTAGATACAGCTTTATGGCGCAGTTGGTAAGATCTCTATTGTTTTGTCATTCTTCCTCTGTCATTTTCTCTGATTTCTCTTCCTTCTTATGCAATGCTTTTACTGTACCTTCACGAGTTAGGATGTTCTTCACAATCTCTTGTCAGAGAATAGAGTTACCTTAACCGTTGGACTGCTCCACACTAAATGGTAAATTCTTTAGATATGACGATACTATTTAGATAGAGTTTTCAACTTGTCTCTGATACCACTTGTTGGCGCAGAATGGACAGACGGACGACTGTGTATGGAATCACACACGGGCACGTGGTAAAATGAAGGTAGAAGAAGAAAGATAGAATACATAAGATTTCACGTTGAAATTCCTTCTCAAATAAGGAAAAAATTATGAGATATTAAATCTATAAATAAATCACTAAGTATGAGATCTTGATTACACAAATTATATGAGGCAAAAATAAAGAACAAATCACGAATAACACTCTATGTATTTTTCTCTGACAGCTCTCTTTTTTTCCCTATTCATCTCTTCTATCTTATACAAAAGCTTCACACCCCAACTCTCTAGTACAAGTATAATATATATATATATATATATATACATTCAGCAAAATGGTCAGCCATCAACTCAGCATAGTGGCTACGTGCATAGTTTACAAGACTTGCAAATGTGGTACACGTTTTGTTCTACAGTAGGCGGTGCGTGCATGTCCTACAAGTCGACTTGTCTTCCAAGAATGACGTCTCTCAACCGCCTAATCAGGAAAGTCAACAGCTCGCCTTTTGAAGATTACAGTCGATCAGCATTTCTATTCTCAACTGGTCAACGCCTCGTTGTTTGTCTTCTTCACCTGGACGCATTGACCATCTTCTTTACTTGACCAGTCAATGCCCCACATTGACCGCTTGGACGTCCTTTAGCGGATCCGCATGTCATCAGTTGATCAACATCATGTTAATCGAAACACACACAATTTGTTGGTCAACAAAGTTGACCAGAATTCCTCATATATAGTTCGCACATTCAACACACAAGTCCTCGTACTCCTTCTGAGTCCTCCGATCATCAGAATTTTCACACGAAAGTGACTTCTAACACTACGCACCCCTTCTAACTTTCTTTGTTGAGGGAGCTCGTGGGGTTATACTAAATAGATTTTTATATTTATAAAATTTAGTAGAAAAATAGTTGAAAATATATTAAATAATTTAAATAATTATTTAATAATAATTATTTCTTTCTTTCTTTAATTATACTCATTAAATTAATTTAAGAGCTTTAGTAACACCAAGCTTCTGCATTTTATCTCTGTTTTTTCAGACGTTCGGCCTCTCACCCACAGCCATGGCGTCTGCCAGTTGCAGATGCCCTGGCCTCCACATTTGCAGCTGCAGAGACTGTGTTAAGCGTGGGGGATGGATGAGGAAAGCGGTGTGAATTCGAGCAGTCTGTCAGCTCAAGGGAAGATGGGGATCTTGAAGGGGCTGGAAGGGTTTTTTCTCACTTCCTTTTAGATGGAATTATTCATTTAAAATACTGATTTTTGATGCTCAATTATGACCCACTGATTTTTCTTCAAATAGTCTACATTATTGCACTGATCAAAATGATCCATCATGTGTCGTTAACGTGACGGGCATCTTTTGTCATTCCACTAAAAATCAGAATCGAAAAAGTGACTTCATAGTATACCAATCAACTCAATGAATAAAACTCTAACCATACACGAGATCCAAATAAAAATCGGATTACTTTAGGTCTATTGTATAAGAAATTTTAACATAGTAAAAAAGACTAATTCTGTGTATAAAATTTTTGCTATACACAAAATCAGAAAAATTGTTATATCACTTTGGGTATATTGTACTGAAAATTTTGACATTGAAAATCTTTATCAAATTTACTGTGCCAATTGCAACCTCAGACAAAAAATTGAAGTCAACTCATGGTTAAATGGGTAAAGAAAAATACTAAAGCGAAAAAGCCTTCAAAGCACGTTGTTGTACTGGAAAGGGGTTATGAGAAGGCAGCAACCGATACATTACAATGTACAAGAAATTAAATTTCCAGAAGTGATTTGCAATCTGCATGCTTTATAACAGAGCAGCAGGGAAAAACAAAACTAAGCCTCCTATAACACAAACGCTTTTGTCAATGAGACTGCATTTTTCTATCCTATTCAGAACGTGATTGTCAAAGCCAAAACCGTTGCTGTAAACCAAAAGAACCCCAAAATGCTGCAGCAACAAGACATGATGTCCCAAGCCAAAACAATTCTTTCGTTGTCACAACAGTAGCATCCCACACCATTCGAGCGACATCACGATTGAGGAACCAAGTGGTTAACTTAATTCAGATTCCTAGCAAACAAAATTAACACCCATTTTGGCAAGAGCAAATCTCCTCTTTTGCAAGTTATCCAAATGTCAAATAACTCAACCGATCAACCTTTTGGGAGTCGAAAGCAAATGGACTCCACGGCACCCCTGTGTCCATTGAACTTTCTAACAAAAACCACATGGGATCTGCCATTCCAAAACTTCTAGCACTAAGCATTCTTAAAAAGGATCAACAGAAGCACCATGTGACAGAGCCAATAGATTTTATATATCCAGGAAAAGTGATGGCTGTTTCTTCCAAGACTGCATCACCACATAACTACAACATTGCAGGCAAAAACATGTTTTTTCATAAGGCAAAATCATAAACAGCTACCAAAGCCTTTCTATCAGTTGCCAGCTAAAAAATCAAGGAAAACAAATCCGGCTGGCTGCCATTCAACCAATTGCCGGACCAGAATTTTTCGGAATTTCCACTTTCAACAGTAAAAGAGAGGAATTCAAGAGAAAAATCCTCCATTCCTTCTGAAGCTTTTCCACAAAAATGCAGCACGAGTGTGCATTTGGAAGGCACAGAAACCTGACAAGTACCACCTCCACAAACAGCAACTATGACTCATCATCTCCAAAGTGCTGCTCCAACACACATCTACAAAGCCATTTTTCTCCAACACTGCTTTGGTAAATGCAGCAAAGTCCTTACTTACCAAATGGCCTAATTCAACAGCAGAGTAACAACTTCCCATTTCACCAAATGAATTTTAAAGGTATTTCCACAGCCACACCAACAGGAACCTTTGCAGAATACCCTGGTTCATCAAAGCCACTAAAACAAAGAGCCGCAGTATGCTGGAAGGCTTGAAAGAGTACTGTCAAGTTTAAACCTACTGCCTGTAGATACATATAGCTTTTTCGAATGCAATAATCTGTTGGTTATACAGTTTTCAAAAAAAAAAGAAAAAAAAGAAAAAGGGGATAAGAACCAACAGTTGGTCCAACTTCGTGTAACTGTTTTTTCCCAACCTCCATGGTAACTTTTCATAAGATAATTGATGGAATTATCTTAATATAAGTAGGTAATTTTTGGTTTTGTCCCTAAGTCTAATTCTCTTAAAAAGTACACCATCGCTAAAGGGAATAAAGACTTGGAAGATCAAAAACCAATGGTAGATAAATACGCAAGAAAATCAGAGTAGCGTGCAATGGCAGGAGATTAGTCGATCCTTTTATATTCCGTATTTGGTCTTTTTATGGATAATTAGACTGGTTTATATCTAACATAATTTTCTCTGAAATTTACTTGGCTTCAAGACTCATCATATAGTGAGCATGGACGCTGCATGGGATACAGACACAACATTGATATGTTATTTTTTTTAAACGAGGACAAAACATATTTATGGCATGTCAACTAAAATTCAAAATTTATTAATAGATAGGAGAATATAATTGATTAACAACACTAATTTATACTAAATTATCAATAAAGATACATATTTCTTATTTTCTCACACAAATTACATGTTATATACAGGTGAACCACTTTAAAAGAATTGTACTATAACATACCTCACAAGTGATTGACTAAGTGTCTAGACAATAAACCGCTACAAGGTAATGCTAGGAAACAAAATGCCAGCAAGGGTCACATTCTAGCACATATGCTATTCCCACAAAAATATAGGCATATGAGCAAGAAGTCAACCGGAGATACAAGGTTCCCTAGTCGACCATTTGGACATAAAGACAATTCGGCTGAAGAAGTTATATAAAAGGAGGGAACCAAGTCGATTCCCACTTAAAAAAGGGAAACAAGAGGGTCTTTGTCACAAACTCTTAATGGGTGCTTCTTGGCTACAATATCTCCACTTTTTCTCAAGAGGATGACTCTCTGAACAAAAGGGCTATGAAAGTTTGTTAATTACATTAATGGTAGGAACTAAAAGAAGGAAGTATTTGGCAGAGAATGAATATGAATCAGCTGTCTTCTTATTAGCACGTTAGGATCTACAAGAAATGATGCATTTTGGGTGTTAAATTGAAATAGTCATCGCTTAGAAGAATGGTAGGGAATCTTTGCCATAACTATCTGCCAAAACACTATAACTGAATGATCAAACCAAGTTGACACTACAATTTGACAGGTATAGTTTTATTCGAAAGGAACACTCCTCACATGGAAACTATAGATCAGATTAGGGCTAAGCATGTAGCCTTAAATCTCAAATTTAACCTTCAAGATTGGGAAGCTAGTATTGGAGTTGGCCAAATCTCATTACATAGGCAGGACTAAAAGGAAATATCAGAACCCATCTGCCCTTGGAGTATAAAATTGGCTAATAAGATGAGGCCCAAAGAAGCCCGACTCAAAAAAAAGTCTAGTCCAAATAAGGAAGAATTGATGACTTGAAAAATTTGAGTAATAACAAATGGATACAGACTAACGGCCAACCATAAAAAATTGTCTAACTTGTAATCAACCCTCACACAACTGTCTCTACCTCTAGATAACTTCTATAGCCACAATCCCACGTCCCCACTTACTAAAGAAAATTGGAATGAGTAAAACGGATGGTAATCATTCCACAACGTCTGTTGAAGGAAAACCACCCACAAAAAAACCTGCCTCCTGAAATTACTATAAAAAGCAACTCCCACTCCATGAAAATGAGAGAGTTTTCGTAGGATTTTAGGGAAATGGTAATATAAAGGAGACTTCAAAAAAGAAGGGAGGGGTTTTACGGAGCCTAATCCTCCAATTATTATACTCATTGTAATATTTTAAAATAAATTATAATTAATTAAATTGAGATAATTAAAATTGAAGTCAAAGAAGAAAAAAATTGGGTCAAAGTCAATTTTGAACCATGTCATATCAAATTGAAGGACGTTTGATCGGTGCGAATGCGTGCCTTTACATATTCTTAGTAGGGAGGTTGTGTCAGACTGTCACCTAAATAGAGTTCGAGCGTACTTCTCGGTGTATTCAAACTCGATGCATGCCCAAGAGATACTCGAGCGTGCTGAGGTAGAATATTAGCTTGT